>JAOYMZ010014460.1:4735-20041 GCA_025802335.1 Pinguicula primuliflora
GCCAGTGGCCTAGAAGTTATAGGTATGCCGTACGTTCTTTTGGGGCATATTATGTTGTTTTATAGTATTTTTTTTCCAGTCTCAGCTGAAAATAAATTCTGGGACCTACCTTTTCCTATTGAAACAGGGAGACGGTTGATTCTTACACGATTTCTGCATCCCCGAATTTTGGTCTCTTGAGACGTCATCCGAGCGCTAGATATTCGTTTGTTGAAGCGAGCGGGAACGATTATTTGCAGTCCGATGCAAAAACAAGTTTCCTCTCAAAAGAAGGCTCAGTTGGGGAGAAGAGCAGCATCTCCTTAGCACAATTATCTTGGTCAGAGAAGGTTTCATTGCATGAGAATCTTGCTGGAGAAATTCCCCTTGGCCATGGATGCAGCTTCTCTCAGACAGTATTCAATGGTAAACCATCTTCGTATTGCTGAAATTCAGTTAATAACTGAATACAAGGAAAGAACAGAGAAAGAGAACATTCATGACCACACTTTTTCAAGCTGAACTCGCTATTTTTAAGCATTGCTGGCTGAAGTTATTAAGTTGTAGAGCGAATTGTCTCGCAGGGTTGAATGTGTTGGCTGGTGTTGGGTTACTCTCTACACCATTTGCAGTAAAAGAAGCCGGCTGGTCTAGCTTGGTGATTCTGCTCCTCTTTGCAGCTATCTGTTGTTACACTGGTTTTCTTATGAGACAATGCTTTGAGAGCAGGAAAGGCATCACTACTTACCCTGATATTGGAGAAGCCGCATATGGAAAGTATGGACGGCTTATCATATCGGTAATTCCCACACATCACAAACTCTATGCATATTTCTTATGCGTGTTTTGGCATTTCAACTGACGCACCCGCCACCTATCAATCACAAGAAATGCTTTAATTGTTACTTTGATTAATACGCCTCCAGAATTTCCTTTTCGCTTTCTTTTTGTCGGAGTAACCTCAATGGATTGACACATATGTTCCGTATTATCTTATTGCAGATCATTTTGTATGCTGAACTGTATGTAAGTGCATCACAACCACAGTTCCGTCTTCACTGGCTATCCTTATTTAGTTGTCGAATCATATTCCTTTTAACTTGTTTGTTGTTTCCCACCTGTGCAGTCATATTGTGTGGAGTTTATCATTTTGGAAGGGGATAATCTTACTACGCTATTTCCCGGAGCAAATTTCAGTTGGACAGGACTTAAGCTCGACTCCGTCCATTTCTTTGGTATCATTACTGCTATGATAGTTCTTCCAACAGTTTGGCTGAAGGATCTTCGAGTGATATCATATCTTTCAGGTGCAAAGAAGCGTACTTGTAATATTGTTCGTGTTTCCTCGGTCAGCATCTTAATTCTCTATCATTTCTGTGTTAACTAGCTGGTGGAGTTCTTGCAACTCTAGTTATTGCTGTTTGCTTACTCTTACTTGGAACGGTGGATGGTATTGGCTTTCATCAGACCAGTGAAGTAGTCAAATGGAATGGAATTCCTTTCGTGATCGGTGTGTATGGCTTCTGTTATTCCGGGCACACAGTGTTTCCAAACATTTATCAGTCAATGGCTGACAAGACACAGTTCACTAAAGCACTTATCGTATGGTAATCAGTCATTAAATCTTACATCTTCTTAGAATCCCGGAGATTTTTTTGCTCATTGATCTTACATTTCGTTCTCGTGCAGCTTTATTCTGTGTGTCCTATTATATGGGGGTGTTGCGGTACTTGGTTTTCTCATGTTTGGGCAGAATACACAATCTCAGATTACTCTCAATATGCCACAGGATTCAGTTTTTTCAAAAGTGGCCTTGTGGACAACTGTAAAATCATACTTACCCTCTTTTCCACCTTATTGCTCATTGCTTTAAACTCAGTTTCTGAATGAAACTAATTCTATTTCACAACTTCTTTATCTGTAGGTCATTAATCCATTCACCAAATATCCTTTTAATTCATCCAATTTGAAAAAAAAAAAAGTTTAAATATCTGTATCCTTCCTGTTTTCTTCCTTAATGCCCGGCACATTTGCATTACTTATGAACCCACTGGCAAGAAGCATAGAGGAGCTGGTACCTACCGCGATCTCTTCTACTATCTGGTTTTATGTACTACTGAGAACGCTGCTCGTCGCCTCTACTGTCTGCATTGCCTTTGTTCTTCCTTTCTTCAGTATGTCTTTCCAACTCAAACATTTCTCCAATGAAGATTTCCTTTACCAATCATTATTCTCTGGTGCCCGTAAGAGTTGCACAGCTTTGTAGTCCGAACTTTTGGATAAGCATAAAGATTGTGTTCATCAGGCTCTATCATTTTTCAATATTATCGCGGATGATTCATAAATCTTCTCTTTTTACAGGTCTTGTGATGGCGTTGATTGGCTCCCTTCTCAGTATACTTGTGGTAAACATAGATTTTAATCCGTTCAGTACAGATTTTTGTAGCTTTGCTTTATTACACATGCATGGTTCTTAGCTCTCTCTGTGGTTACAACTCTTAATACTTTTCACACACTCATCGGTCAGACTCAAAAGATTTCAAGACTATAGAAACCACTCATGCATCAACAAGATTTTTTCTTGTTCTCCCAACTGTCATGTAACCTGCTGACCACACAAGATGACATTGTTTGGTCCATTTCGGCAACCATGTGAGAGAACTTGCGAGTGATATACTGATATAGTATCTAGACAAAATGCAGATAATTATGTCCCTTTAATATGTGTGGTTGTGATTGTTGCCACATAAGCAGTGTTCGAGAAAGCGCTAGGCGGACCCTAGGTGGCCAGGGCCCGTTTAGCGCCTAAGCGGCCTAGTCACCCACCTAAATGGGCTTTTAAGCGGCCTAAGCGGTAATTCGGACAAGGCGAAGGGCAACATACTAGCGTTTTGGCGGTGCCTAAGCGGTCTAGGCGACCTACTTCTCGAACAGAGCACATAAGGGATTATGAAGTGTGTCCATTTTGAAGATACATATAGCATTGCTCACATAAATAGCCTATGGAGATAATATGCTTGATCCTGTTCCTTTTAGGCCATAATAGTACCAGCATTATGTTTCTTGAAGATCATGGGCAAGAAAGCAACAAGAACTCAGGTGATTTTCGGCTTAACTTGATGTAGTTTTTGCTTACCTGCAACTAAGATACGTTTAGGGTTTAGGATTTTCGGCTTAACTTGATGCACTTGCACCCAGAATTTCGTACCGGTAGTCAATGAGTTTGGTGGTTATATGAGAGTGTCCATGAATTCACGTAATGTCTATCTAATTGGGTCTTGTATATCTAATTGGGTCTTTTTTTTAATAATTGAACAGATTATCCTGAGCAAGATCATCATCGTCCTGGGTGTTGCAAGTGCAACTTTTGGGACATATTCGTCTCTGTCAAAAATTGCAAATGAATACTGAAGTTGCCACTCGGATTTTCTGTGCAGAAAGAAGATTATGTTGTTTACTATTTGTTTATTCAGTTAAAGTTACAAAACAGAACCTTAAATGTAATGGTGTTTTTTTATAAGGTATGTGAATCTTTAGGTAAATACAATCTCATATCGCAATAGTCTTCAAACCCCATAATAGGCAGGTAAATCATGTGTCAATCTCATATTGTTGAAAATAATTAAAATTATGATATTCGAGTACAATTATTAGTCACCAAAAATAAATTGATAAATTAAAAAAATAAAATTATTTTGTGGAATGAAAATCCAATAGGCTTTCTCCGGCTTCATTGATAAATTGGAAAATTAAATGAAGTTTGGCTTGGTTGTTCACAGTATTTCTCCCATTCACTTTCTTTCTGTCTCTAATGATATGAAATAGTATAGTTATAGCTGTTGAAAAAAATCTCGACGTTCAGTAGCATTATAGCTATGTCTGCATTAACACTGCGAGTGTAGTATTTTCATAGACGACACATGTAGAATCTGCGCGTGTTGCGACTTTCTATATAGAGCAAGTTTTTCATATTATGTTGTGATATTGAACAGCTAGAACAATGCTAGCAATTATGATCATTCTTGTTCTATAAATAGATACAACAACAAGAAGAAGAAACCTACTCCTCATTTGTAGCTCATGGTTACCAACGTCGCTTCCTTCTCCGATTTCGTCCCTGTCAGGATAAGGCACACCGTATTATTAATTTATTATGTGCAGTTTTCTTTATTCCGGAAGACAAACCAGCAGCCTTCTACCAATTATCCTCACCCATCCACCACACACACAGGTATACTAGTGAAGTGGTGCGGTGTATCTTTCGGGATAAAGTGAGCTGCCCCTAATGGACTGTACGCTCCCAATTCTCACTGCATATCCTCTTCTAGCAATCCCTATCATGTGATTGTGATCAAGCTCCGTCGTCGAGCAATGTTACCAAGTTTGTTGTCCAACATTGGAAACAAATTGACATGAGCATGAATCTTCATATTCTTGGTTAAAATCAAAATTGGGCAACCCAACATTGGAAGAAAAATAACATAAGCATGAATCTCTATTTTCAGCTTTTTTTGATTACGATATTTGCAACCTGTTGACTTTATTTTATATAATGGGCATGAGCATGAGTATTTTATATTAATTCCTAACGCGACGAATCGTGTCGATTTTATATAATGGATGAAAAGATTGATTAATAATGAGCATGAATCCATCTTACTGAAGCATTCGTTCCTAACTCGACAAGTCGTATCAATTTTGTCAAACGCATGTTTTTGTCATAGTTAAACATCCCGAATAGCCTAGTCGGGACTAACACACTTCAGTCGACACAATCGAGACCCGATGTGATTAACCCGTCGAACCATTCATGCTCCAACTATTTGTTAATAAACACCACATCCGAGCAGACTGCATTAAATCAAAGACTACGCGTGTCTTCAAAATTTACGTCCTTTCATGCACAATGAATGAAAAATAGCTAGATAATACGTCCTCAATGAAAATAATTACAATTTCAAACAGATGCAACAACACTATCCGCCCATCCTTATCCATAACATGATTTCCAACGATGCTTCCTTATCAGGTTCTGTCCCCGACCCCGCCAGAATAAGTTCATGTGATGTTGGTGTGCCTTCCGGGATAAAGTGCAACATGATAGTAAAATGCTTTTCTGCACTCCAACACTGTATGATGCTTTCGAATATGTGTAAAGAGATGCTATTTGAGATGATGTGTTGTGATGGATTGGGGCCAAGCGAGCCTCCCCAAAGGAGCATAAGAATACGAAAAATAAACACCAAGTACTTAATGGACAACTACGAATGATCCCGAGATATGACTTGATCGTTGCACAACAATATTTAATGCACAACAATATTTAATGCACAACAATGGCTTGATCCTTGAACATTGGAAGGAAAAAGACATAAGCACGAATCTCCATTTTCAGCTTCTTTAACTACTATAATTTGTTACATGTTGACTTTATTTTAATATAATTTAAATGAAAGGATTTATATGGATATTATTTAAATTAATTTTTATTTTCTGTATAAGATGTTCATTGATTTTTCTTTTTCTTCTTCTCATCTTAAGTAAGCCTGGATTATTGCTAGATTAGATCTGGTGTAAGGCAGGCTTGAAAATGCGATCATGTACAAACGAGTTTCATCAATAAAAAAGTTACTTTTTTTAAAAAAAGTAAGCCTGGATTAAAAGAACACACACACATTGGATAGTGCATTGGTTCCTATCACCGTAGTCGAGGTTCTGACATTATATATAAACCCAAAAGAACAATAATTATTAAGCCGACCCAAAACTGATTTTTTCAAGCATGTATCGCCTGACCATACGTGCTTTACACATATAGTTTCGGAATTGTGTGTTGTTATCGCGCGACCATACGTTCTTTACATCTTCCAAATGAAATGACTCTCTTGTTCTTCAAAGTATTTTTCGCCTTTCAGCCAGCTCCTATATGTGTCTTTTCGATTTTATATGCACCCCTTGCTAAGGGCGTCATTCGATACAAGCGTGATTATACATGTTTTTTAAATCCCATTACTCCTTTCCTTATGTGTCTTCGCCTTCATAATCGCCATTTGCTGCAAAACTTCACAAAACACATAATCAAGATGTCTGGCTCATACCGAAATTCTTATTCATCTGATATGGACGACGACTCGGAGGTAAACACATCTATTGTCACATTAATTTGATTACTTATTTACTACTTTGTTGGTCTTTGTTTTAGGCCTCTGAAATTGATTTTGAGGCTATAGAGGTTGGTAGTTTGATGAAGGAGTGGTCCAACGACTCAAGTGATGTTGGTGATCCTGATGAGGAACCTGGGGGAGCTGAAGATGTTGAGGATGAGGAGGAAGAAGAGGATGAGGATGAGGAGGAAGAAGAGGATGAGGAGGAAGAAGAGGATGAGGATGAGGATGAGGAGAAAGAAGAGGACGAGGAAGAAGAAGAAGAGGAGGAAGAAGAAGAGGAGGAGGGGGAACCTAATCCCCTGGTGGTCACCGCTACTTAGCGGACGTGGGAAGAAGAACTGGAAGGATACTGGAGGTAAATGGACCTCATTCTGTAAGGGTCACCACCTCCATCCCCTCCAACACCTCCATGTCAATCACCTCCACCTCAATCTGCATTGCCTAGAGGAGCCTTCAAGTATGAGTTGACCCCATCCTCAGATGGAGATACCATGTTCAGGAGTGATGAAGGTGGTTACTGGCATGTTTCATCCCCCTCCCCCTCCGATAGTGACTCTGACTGCTGAATCATATACTTTTGACACTTTTTTATCCCATGTCATTACATATTTTTGCTGCGTAATGATATCGGTATATATATGACGAACTTTTTACATAATATGTTGAGTATCACATCTTCCATTTCTTAATAAATCAAATGAAGTTCATAATATATCAAATGAAGTTCATAAAAAATGTCATCAACTTACCAAGATTGTTGAAAATGTCAATCAAGTTCATGATAAACCCTGCACTAATAGGAACCTGCATAGATCGTGTTTGATCCTGTATAGAAGAGCGGGTTAATCCCGACTGTCTGTGATATCGGCAGTCGTGTTTCACCCAACAACAGTAGTCGTTCGTGTGTATATTTGAGCAACTCTCGTCGGACTGTTAGTTGGAGATTCGACATATTCTGATGTCTGACAACATCTGTGGTTCTATTCCATAACATATTGAAAGAGATTCGAGTCGAGTCGAGGTTGAAGGACGTCTTGTTCAATTTGAAAGATTTTCCTTTCGATGGAGATGGGTTAGTGAAAAGTCTTTCGACGATTGACTAGATTAGAACGTATTAAGACAGTTTAGTATTTTATTTATTTTCTACCTTTTCTTTTAATGTTTTTTTAAGTAAAAGGACAATAAAAGTAAATTAAAAATGAAATGGGAGGTTACATTTCGAAATAGGATTTTCACGGAGTTTACTTGTCCAATTATTCCTAATAAACGCTGATACTAAACAATCAACTAACATAAGTACATGCATTCTCGCCAACTCCAACCAACGTCACAGAAACACGGTTGCCGGAAAATACAAATCAACAATTTTCTTCTATTCTTCTTCATTCTAGGTTCAATTTTTCTGAAAACACATTCAAAGAGAGCGAGACAGACAAAGAACATCAACAGGTGCGGCGTGAATAGAGCGGATCTAATCTATGTTCCATTTTTAAAAGTGCGTTTGATTCTAAATTCTAGCTGATTTATGGATGAGATTATTTAGTTCACGATATGGGTCAAGAATTTTTGTGTGAGAATTTCAATTTCATGATCCGAACGTTCATTCTCTAGGTTAATTCAGTCGATTTGAGATCAAGAATATAGGTCGCGGACTATGTTCGGTCACCCGACACCTTGTAGTCATGATTACCGTGCTTGGTTGAGTAACTCAGCTATCTATTATTTGCAGATGAAGCTGGCTTTATTTTATAAGATTGTAAATCTTGATTAAGTAAAGGATCTTCTAGAGCTTATAGGAACATGCGTCGATTGTAGTTTGAGAGCTGTTCAGATCGAGGAGAACTTATTGTTCGCATCTTTATTAAATCTCATTTACACCAGATATGGTCTTAGTAGAGATACAACAGATTTAGTTTTACAGTACAATCCCAAAAGAAAGTTCGACCATGCAGAATCTACCATTTTCCTGCGTGATGACGAAAATGTTATGAGATTTTTAAACCAACGTGAGAACGAGGATTCAATAAGACACACCTTCGAGTTGTTTTGTGTCCTAAGTGAATGGCAGAATGCACGCAGGCTGGCTCTATGGTTATGCCGAGATATGAGTCTGTGACATTTGATGTGGAAACGGGTGAGACCAAAGCTAACGGACTGGTTGCACATCAGTTCAACGTCAAAAAGACAGAAGCCGTGATGAACATTCAGGCCAAGTCACCTTGTGTAGATGCGTTTGCAGCCCCAAATGAATCCGACAAGAGCTCACACAGTCTTAACTCGCCGGCGCCGGACTATACAAGGTTGCATGACGAGGATCCATGCCATGGCGTACATCTCCATGTCATTCCTATCAATGCATGTCCTTTTCCTAACCCAAAGGTTCCTGACAGGAAGGTCAATTTCTTCGCATTCTCCATCGGAGGGCAAAACAAGAATGAAGCGCAAGAATCGCTGCCAGAAGTGCAGTATCCACGGACACTATGCGAAGACATGCAACAGTGATCGTGTTGATAAGGAAAACGAAACGATAAGTGGATGGCGGGAGTGAGGTGTTGCAGTTTGTATCGTACTTTTTTTCATATTGTGACTTGAGAAGAAGGATTCAGTTGTATTCATTTACGTGACGTGGTCGGGAATTCATCCATCCTAAAAGCCGCCTATATGTGATAACCCGGATATGCGGTCGGACACTAAACTTTTAACACTAAAGAACCACCAAAGTTTTTTATACCATACTTAAATATCCCGTATAGCATAGTCGGAACAAATACAGCAATCGATCCGACCTCGACCAATCGTAATTATTCCAGAAGAGACATTCGTGCTCCAACTATCCAGTAATTAGCACAGCATTCGTTGTTCAATTCACGTCCGACGGTAAGATCGCAACTACGTGTGGTAAACCCAAATATATTAATCGGTTCATAAACTATTATACAACACACAACTATCGTCAAGATCGAGACCGAACGTGTTAATCCCAGAAGAGTCATCGCCTTCGGTAAGTTGGGTTTTCTTCCCTTGTATTTATTCTCAGATTGATAAATGAGAAGGCGGGGAACCACAGATAGCTGTGTCTAATCCGAATTTCACAGTCGGACCCTAAACTTTTAAAACTAAACAATCACAAACTGTTAATGGTCTCAGACTCTAAACCCGGGTAATGCGGTCGGATCCTAAACTATTAACATTAAACAAACATAATCTATTAATTTCTCTTAAATTCATAATCGTAAGATGTTATGAAGTCTCTTTGTTTCCAATCTACTTGAAAATATTGTCTCTGATCACACAAGAGCGTGACTATATTTGTGAAATCCAGATAACGCAGTCGGACCCTAAACTATTAATATTAAACAACCACGATCCGTTAATTACTCTTAAATTCATAATCGTAACATGTTGCTCTTACGACGAATGTAATGAAGTCTCTTTGTTTCCAATCTACTTGAAAATGTTGTCTCTGATCACACAAGAGCACGACTATACGTGTGAAACCTGGATAACGTGTCAGACCATAAACTATTAACATTAAACAATCACAATCCGTTAATTACTCTTAAATTTCATAATTGTAGCATATATAATTAATCATTTTTATACACTTTAAATTTGGTGTAACGCTTATCTAATCCGTGAGACGTACAATGTATGTTTGATTCGTATCCAAATCAAGTTGCTCTAGTGAGGAATGTAATCAAGTCTATTTGTTTTCAATCTACTTGAAAATTATTGTCTCCAATCCAACAAGTGACTGAGCACCCGCTCAAAACTAATGTATCCACACGCATGCTTGTCCACTCATACTCACTTAGCGTAGTAAATAGAGTAATTAGAGTTTTATCATATATTTTTGTCATTCTTGAATATCCCGAATAGCGTTGTCGGAACGAGCACATCAGTCGAGTAACAAGGTGCGACTATACGTGGTTAATTCGGATACCCTAGTCTGGCCCTAAATCATAAGTATTTGTTTCCTTATGCATTAACACAGCGCATCTTTTCATAGACTACGCGTGTAGTCTTTTCATGATCTGTGCAAAGTTGCGTCTTTTTACTAATAGAGCGAGTCTTTTCATATTTTGTTGTGATGTTGAACACTAGGATACCACGTTCATGATGCAATTATGATAATTTCAGACCCTATAAATAGATACAACAACAACAAGAAGAAACGTACTCTCATTCACAATATGGTTGCCAACGTCACTTTCTTCTCTGATTTCGTCCCTGCCAGAATAAAGCACACCATATCCTTCTATGCAATTATCTTTATCCCGGAAGATAAACCAGCAACCTTCTACCAATTAACTCTCCACATTTACAAGTGAAATGGTGCTGATATGTCTTCCAGGATAATAGAGTTGTCCAGATTCGTCTTCATTACCTTCTGATAGATGATGAGGATGAGGACGAACCCGGAATAAAGAGAGTTGCCCACCTTGCACATTTTGGCCAGCATCTTTGTACAAATTCGTGAGCATATCGTTAGCTCCAGTTCCTTTATGAGGACAATTTGTACAATATCTTTTGGTTTCACCTCCAAGCTGTAACAAGATGGCAATGCAATCGTAAAATTGGGATACACAAATCTTTCAAGTTGACGACCTATCAGTAAAGTTCTTTGTGTCATTTACTAATATACGAAGCATCTCTTTCAATTTCTTTGACAACGATATTTGTATCTAATTGCTGACTTTATATTATTAATAAAATGAATGAAAGGATTGATATGATGTATTTTATTTTATTTTTCATTTTCTATTTACAAAATTCAGTTCAACAACATTTCAATTAAATCATCAAATTTGGAATCCAAATGTTCATTCATATCAATCCATTTGTTCAGAGCCCGTATAGTACAATTATTCATAACAAACCATCCGTTTCTGTGTGTGGTTTAATGTTTTGAGATGCTGGGATGGATTGGATTGGAAAGGATAACAATTTCGGAACCCGATAGAACATTTGTTCTTAACTCGGAGTACATTCATTTGGAATCCGGTAGAACATTCATTCTTAACCCGGTAGTACATTCGTTCGGATCCCGGTAGAACATTCATTCTTAACCCGGATAGTCGAGGCTAGATGAACCAAATTATCATCAACATTCTAGAACTAGATTCTTCTTATTTAATTCCCAGGAGCAGCTCAGATACGATTATTTCGGCAACCATGGCGGTGACCGCGGCAAACGACATCTCCACGAATTGCTAGACGAGTCAGACAAATTAGAGTTCTGACCGGTATCATCTTCCACTGTTCCATTGAAGCATTCACGCAAGGCAGCTATTCGGCCCAATACCTTCATTTGTATCATACGTTTGGAACTCGGTACTACATTCGTTCGGAACCCAGTACTGCATTCGTTCAGAACCCGATAATATATTCGTTCGGAACCCGGTATTACATTCGTTTTTAAACTAGATAGTCGAGACTAGATGAACCAAATTATCAACAACATTCTAAACTAGATTCTTCCTATTTAATTTGCACAAGCAACCTATATACGATTACTCCGGTAACCATGGCAGAGTATCGTTAGACGAGACAGATTAACCGCAATACTAATCGGCATCATCTTCCACTGTTCTCTTGAAGCGTTTGTGCAAGGCAGCTATTCGGTCCAACACATTAACTTCTATCATACGTCGATTGATGTCACCGCGTATGGCTCGCCCTCCAAGTAATTCGGTTTGAAGGGAAAAGTCAGATGCAACGTCAAAGAATTCGATCGTGTAGGACACCCGGCAAAGTTTAGAGGCAGAAGCAGCACAGTTGGGCAATAAGCTCCAAAAGACGGTGACAATTCGGGCTGAATTAGTGACATCGAGGTTATCCAGACTGAACCTATCGGGCCATACCAGGTTATGGCGTTCAGCGGTTACAAAGTCAAAAGCAGCAGTCGCCACGACAAGGTCATCGAGTGCGGCATCGAGGGATATATTGCATGCAAAATTGGCTGGTTCGACAATGTTGTTGCATAGGGCGATGAGGTGTGCGGCTGCAGAAGCAAAGGCGGTTGAAAAGGCGACGATGGCATGGAAGTCGATGAATGAGACGACAATAAGGTCAGAGGCAATCACGACGGCATTCATGGTTTGAACTTTTAAACTCTAGATTTTTTCACCGTCGGAGATGATACAGTAAAAAGTCTTTCGGCTGTTGACTTGATTAGAAGATACTAAGACGGTTTAGTATTTTATTTCTTTTCTTCTTTTTCTTTTAATGCCTTTTAAGTAAAAGAAAAATAAAAGTAAATCAAAAATAAAATAAGAAATTACAATTCGAAATAAGTTTTTTGCGGAGGTTACTTGTCCAATTAATCCTTGTTTATGTGTACTGATGAATGCGATACTGGCATTGTGATGCAGGGTGGTCGCGGATGGCCTGGGAAAAGCTAGAATCTGTACAAATCTTTCACTCTCCAGACTATGTCGTCAATCCGAAATTCAGAGCTCATGAAGATTGTGCGATTTCGTAATTACCAGATGCACTAGATGTCCTAAAGTGCTTTTTATCCACCTAAAATAAGTATTTTTGGCATACCCTAAAATTTGTGTATCAAGGCTGCTACATGACCCCCGGTTTTTAAGCACCAATTGGTGGACGTGCCCAAATGGTGCCGTTTTGGCATCGTTTGGGAGGATTTCAAATTTTTCGAAATGTAAAATTGTTGTTGGGGAGTTGATTCGAACCGTGCTCCTCTCCCCATCCCCAACTATTTTCCACACTCTCGACCATCTTGTCTTGTGTTTTAATAAATTATGTATCAGTATTTAATATAACTAATACTTACATAGTTTTTGTGTTATTTTTTTTAATTTCTTTGATATTCTGGCAACTTCGACATCAAAAAATTAAAACCCTGTCCTATAAATCTTAAATTCTAAATCATATAATCGTATTATTTTCATTTTTTTGGATTGATATTATAGCGGCTTTATCACCGTAAAAATCTAAAAGACCTATCCTATAAACCTTAAAAGCTAAATGCTATAAATTCTAAACTATATAATCGTAAATTTTATAAGCCCTGGTCCTGAAATACTATTATTAAATAAAAATAATATTTTTTTAATTTATATTACGACGACTTCGCTGCCGTAAAATTCTAAAACCATATCATATAAGGGAGATGCTACACGATAATTCCATACCTGTATGAACAAGCTAAAAATCGAATATTTTTAATAAAAATAAAAATTAGATTATGCTGGATTCAAACCTAGTCAGCCACTAAATTAAACCTAAACATTAATAAAAAAAATTTGATTAACATTACGGCTGTTTCGCTACGGAAAAAATAAAACTCTATCCTATAAATTCAAAACCCTAAATTAACCTTAAACTTGAATACAAAATGATGATTAATATTACTGTGGCTTCGTCGTCGTAAAAATAAAATCCTAAACCTCAATAAACCCTAAATCCTAATAAAAAATGATGATTAATACGACGGCAGCTTTGACGCTGAAAAAATAAAACCATACCCTAATAAAAAAAAAATTATTATCATTACGACGGCTTCACCGCAAAAAATATAAAACTCTACCCTAGAAATCCTAAAACCCTAAACCCTATAAACCTTATAACCCTAAACCCTAATAAAAATAGTGAATAATATTACGGTGACTTGGCCGTCACGAAACTAAAACTCTAATCCCGTATAAACCCTAAATCCTAATAAAAAAAATAGTAATTAATATTACGGCGTCTTCGCCGCCAAAACCTAAACACTAATATTACAAAACTATAAATTCACATAAAAAAATAAAAAATGAAAACATAATAATTTTATCGAAATAGTATCTATCAAGTCACTTCTTAAATCGAATCACACGATGTGCTGATTATTATGATGATGTCCGTTTAGATAAATGACGAGCGGTTCACCAGATAAATTCGATGTTAAAAAAGCAGGAGAGAGAGAACTAACTGCAGATCTGGCAAACACTCCAATCCAGAGAGATGATCCACAATTATGCTGGATTCAGACAATGGTGCACGAACCCCTCCCTATGTGTAGTGAATTCGAGCTGAGTGAATGAGAGTGAATGTGCTAAACCCTAATTCGATTGGAAATTAGGGACTGGATAGCAAAAGCTATCCCATTGTGTACGATACAGTAAATAGTCAATACAATTTATTTACCTAAAAAAATAGAGAGAGAAATAACATATTAAAATAATTAAAATTAAAATAATCAATTGTAGATGGAATAATTGCCATGTGTCGCCACATTATTTGTACGGATAAGGTATGAACAAATTTGTACGGACATGTAGTATTATTGATCCTATAAACTTAAAAAATTATTATTTAAAATATTATTAAAAAAATTATTATATAAACTTAAAAGTATTATTGTGTAAATTCTAATCTTAAAATATTAGTATTTTTTGGTAAAAAAATTATTATTTAATAATAAAACCAACAAATAATAAACTAATTCAAGTAAATTAACAAAAATGCAAAACTGTCTTTAACCACCAATTGGTTGTTTAAAGCCTGAGGCATCTAGCATTTTTGTTTGTGTATATAGTTCTCCTTGAATGAACTACTTGCAAAATAAAGAAAAATTGTAGAAATTCGAGACGTCTAATTTGAATATAATTAGAGCTATAAATGAACAGAGTTATTCGCGAACAGACTCGTATTCGGTTCGTTAAAAGTTCGTTCGTTTGGTTCGTAAAATTTAATGAGATCGAGCCCAAATTTGTATTTGCGAACTGGCTTAACGAACTCGAGCTTGTTCGAGAGCTCTTAACAAACGTTCGTGAACATTGAATATAATAATATATTTATATATAATTAAATAAAACAAAATTTAAAAAATAATAAAAATAGATTTATCTATTTGAATCCAAAAAACGTGTTAACTTTTCAAATATTCACTCACGTCCATAATCCTCTTCCAAACAAAAATATCGACTCAATTCTAGAGATTTTCTCATTCGAACCAGTCGAAGAATGAAGAAATAAAACACGGAATGACACAAATTGAATGATTTAAGCTCTTCGTGACAAACTCCACGGAACCAGAGTCTCCAATTTTTCTGCATTTCTTCATTATGTTGGGATTTTTATGTAATTAAAAATCCTAGTTTGACTTGAATTATTAATCCCTGTAAGAATTCTAATTGCATTAGAATTCCTC
>JAOYMZ010014471.1:0-20039 GCA_025802335.1 Pinguicula primuliflora
GATAGTCAATTACCAGCTGGTCCCTTTGATTTTTCACTTGGCTCACTCAACTTGCAAGGATATGATAGTCTTTACTCTAGATTGTATACATTCTGTTGTGTTGAGTCTTTGACCCTCTTAGCGGCGCCAAACACACATACTCTATGAAGTGAAGTTGCTTAGGAGCTCTAGAGTTAGTTGCTGGTGAAATTCCAAGGTCACCCTCCAAGTCTTTGAAGAGATACAAGCTGAGCAAGGAGTGTAAGTGTCATTGCGCAGAGTCTGGGCCACTTGTGCTATATCAGCTCCAAACTCGGTCATAAACTCTTTGTCGACTTCCTTGAAAATACAAACTTGTAGAGGACTTCTTGGGATTTCTCCTGTCCAAATTACAGATTCATCCATGCTTGGGTTGACGAGATATGATTGTTGCAAGGTTGTTAAAGTAATTCCAAGCTTTTGGCCAAACACCTTTTACAAGAGTGATTGGCCTTTTCCACAATTGTGTATCTTTGGCTCCAAGGCTTGCATACACTTGTTCTCTAGTGTGAAAGGGTCCGAATTGTGTATATATCATATCCTTAGGTTGCAATAGGTTCGTGGCACCAAAGATACCATATCCACATCTTCTAAAGTATGAATGCTTCTTGTGACATGTTCAGCCATCTCTTGAACTTGAACTCAAGCTATGATCAATTCCTACCAAAATGAGTATAAATCAAGATAGAATTGATACAAATTATGAATGTGTATGCTCTTGCTCCATTCTATCCTATATGAACATGATTTGAGCCATAATCTTAATGTTTAGGGCATGAAATGATATAAACTCACGCATGAAATAAGCCTTAAATAGGTGCTTATCACCTTCTATCACTGGTTGATGCATTCCTCATAAAGCAAACAAGTATACCTTCTTAGTTGTAGTGGCAAATTCACTAATTGTGCTTCTTTAATGAATGTATGGACTTCTTGCATCTCGAGGTTCACTACTTGTGTTATCCATGTTATGGAGTTGAAATCTCCATTGATACATCATTGAGGTATAAGGGATATGGGCGGATCTACGTGGGTGTTTAAGGGGGCTCATTCTGTATCTTGCGCAATTATTTGTATTTATTATTTATGTAAGTATCATTTTTCTTTTTTCTTTTATTTATTTTTTGTTTTCATATTATAAATAATTTATATGTATATAGTGATATAGACTAAAATTTAATGAATTTATATATTTAAAGTATTTTAATTTAAAAATAATTATTTTATTATTTATTAAATTTTGCGATTCACAATGCGATTTGATTCACGGTCACCGATTGATAATTTAAATTCATGATTAGCATTGTGATTTGATAGCTATTACCAGCGTGTCTAATAAATTTAGTTCTAAAATTTGGCAAGATAATGCTAATGTTACTCATAATATCTCTCTAACTTTTACTGATGATAATGTATCTTGTGATAAATTTTATACCTCGACTTACCTTTGCAAAGTCGACGCACAACGTGTCTGCCAAAGCCCGAATTGTCAATATGATGATTATGAGCTATACAAGTCATGACGTGGGCAAAATGGAACTTTGCTCCAATTATTTAGTAGTTTTCGCATTATCTTTATTTAGCAAGGATTTACTTATTGTTTTGATTTTTAATTAGGATTAAATTAGACTACTTCTTGGCAAGAGAGTACATTGTCATTTGAATTATTTTCTACTTAAGTAAGGATTGTAATGTTCTTTGGGATTATGAATGGAAGTTATTATTATACTTCTTCCTAAATTCTCAAACCCTTCTCCCTCTCTTTGCCCCGTCACTCCTCCCCTCGCGGCCTTCAAGTGTGGTGATCACTTCTTCATCATCAAAAATCCTAACATTTGGTGCTCTCATTTCGAATCCTTCCTTCAACATGCCTCCTATTACAGACCCCGACAAATCTAGTGGTTCTTCCGATCTGGAGTCCAAATTGGAGACATTGTCCAATCGGGCGTTCAATATTAAAGCCTTCATGGCTTGGGTGGATGCCAATTTTAATGCAATCCCCGCCACCTGGTGGCGCTCAACAATAGATCCGATGACCGACCACCGTGCCTAGTGGTATCCTCGGCCGTGCACCGCCGACCTACAGTGCCGCTTTGGACGACGATGCCATCCAAACCCCAAACTCCTTTTTGATGCCCCAAAGTTTGATGGCTCCAGCCCTCATGGCTGGTGTTTCCATATTGACTAGTATTTCACTCATCACAATACTCCTGTTGATCTCAAGCTTCGTTATGTTGAGGTGTACATTGAGGGCCAACCAGCTGACTGGTTTCATTATATGAAGCATAACGGCATGCTCGCTACATGGGATGACTTTCTCTCCCAAGTCATCACTCGCTTTGATTCGAAGTTTTATCAGAATCTAGTGGGTACTTTGTCTAAGCTTCGCCAGAAGACCTCTATGATGACATACGAAGTGGAATACGAACAACTCTTGACTCATGTAGTTGGTGTTCGAGAGCATTGGCTCCGCCTTTGCTCTGGTGTGCGAATATGAGGCGATAAGTGCAGAACCTTCTAGACCCCATCGTCGTTGGGCTATGCCGTGTGGAGACACGGCTTCAGTGGTCCCTCCAACCATTTTTCCACCACATGGAACCATTCATCTGTTATTCGTCATTGAACAGGCTGATTGTTGTTCTCGGGGACTTTGTTTCAATTGTGATGATCATTGGTCTCGTAATCACCGTTGTCCCAATTGCCTCCTTTTCTTGAGGCAGGCAGAGAGGACGATGTTGATCCGGTTTTGACCCAACTCGATGGTGCCGAGGACATCGATTTGGTTGTTGGCACGGATATCTCGATGCTGAATTCCATGTCAGGGTCGCCCAACCCCCGCTCATTATGTATTCATGGTAACATCGCTGACAGCATTGTTCATGTTTTGGTTGATAATGACAGAACCTACAATTATTAATCCATTTGTGGCTAAACGACTTCATTTGTCTGTTACAGCCGTTCATCCTTTCTGGGTGTATGTTGGGAATGGCACCACCCTTACCTGCTCTCGTCAGTGCGCTGGGGTCCTTTGGTGTTGCAGGACTTCCCGTTTTCTTTTGATCTATTTATCCTTGATATCAAGGGTCCGGATATTATTCTTGGTATTCAGTGGTTGGAATGTTTGGGAAAAGTGTGCCATGATTATTTGGCCATGATTATTTGGCCATGACTATAGAGTTCTCTTATGCAGGTCGTTGTGTGTTTCTGCAAGCTGATATCCAGGCAGCTCAACTTTCTTTCAATATTTTGCATTCCTAATGTGCTGTGGATGATGTCACGGGATGCTATGAGGTATTTATGGTTTAATTTTTGATTTTGGCACTTCTCTGACCCTTCTGGACGATTTGCCTACCGTTGTTGCTACCCTGTCCCTCATGATGTGCTTTGGCATGATTTTTGGCCAGCCCCAAGGTCTACCCCCTCGGCGGTGGTTTGATCACCAAATCCATCTTCTTCCTCGCACAGTTCCGATTACTACTTCCATAAAATGGAGATTGAGAAGATGGTCTGTGAGATGCTTGATTAGGGAATTATCCAGCCCAGTTGTAGCCTTTTTTCATCCCTTGTTCTTTTGGTCAAGAAGAAGAATGGCTCTTTTCATTTTTGTGTGGATTATCGTGCCCTGAATCAGGTCATCATTGTTGGTAATTTCTCGATTCCTACTAGTGATGAGATCTTTGATGAACTCGGTGTTGGCCTTTTTCACCAAAATGGAACTTTGCTCAGGATATAATCAGATCCATATGAATGAGGCGAACATCGCCAAGACACCATTCCGTACGCATGAGGGACATTATGAATTTTTAGTGATGCTGTTTGGCCTCTCCAATGTGTCATCCACCTTCCAGGCATGCATGAACATGTTATTTGTTCCACATCTTCACCACTTCATTATTGTCTTCTTTGATAACATCTTGATTTATAGTGCCCCCCTGAATTTGCATCTTGAATATTTGGCCACGACTTTTGCTTTGATTGCTGCTAATAGCTTTTATATCAAGCTGTCTAAGTGTTCCTTTTCCAAGACCACCATTGAGTATATTAGCCACCTTATTGGTGAGGGTTGTATTCTGGCTGACTCGGCCAAGTTGTCGGCGATGAAGGAGTGGCCTACTCCGATGTCCGTCTCTCAGATCTGTGGTTTCTTGGGTCTGATGGGTTATTATCACCATTTTATATGTCAATATGCCTCCCTTGTCCGCCTCTTGACAGACTTGCGTCATTAGATTTGTGTGGAATCTAGTGTATGTGACCATGGCATCGGAGTTGTTCTTATGTAGGGCGCCCATCCCTTGGCATTTTTAGCAAGAAATTGGTGCCTCATATACCACAAGAAATTATATGCTATCGTGGAGGCAATATAAAAATGGCGCCAGTATCTCTTGGGCTGGGAGTTTATAGTCTGTACTGATCATCGCTCCCTTCTTGAGGCCCTGCACCAAGTTGTCCAGACTCCAGACCAACAATTTTATATTTGAAATGATTAGAATACTGCTTCTGTGTCGAGTATAAAATAAGCATAACAAATCGCACCGCCCATGCCTTATCCCGACGTGACGAGCCAAGTACTGATGCCCAGGCTTTTCCCTTGCTCTCTCAGTCGGTGCTGGATTTTCTTGATAAACTCTTACACGAGATTACCTCTCTGTGTGATCTGGTGAAATTGCATGAAGATTTTCTTAATGGTTGTCTTCGCGCGTCATTTTCAATTCATAATGGGCTGCTCTATTATAACCATCACCTTTGTCTCTCGGTGACGTCTGCACTAAAATCTGATTTACTATGGGAATGTCACTCTTTGCCCCAGGCATGGCCATCCTGGTGTTTTTTGGATTTTTATTCGGCATTCTCAGTCATTCTATTGGCCAAATATGCGAGCTGGTGTGCGCCGTTTTGTTGCTTCGTGTTATGTCTGTCAGACCACGGAGTATTCTACTCAGACACCAGTTGGGTTATTGCATCCTTTGTCGATTTCCATGCTTATTTCGGATAAGGTGTCGATGGATTTCATTGCGCGTTTACCCTATCTCGCAGGTTTGGCACCATTCTGGGTGTGGTTGATCACCTCTCTAAGTATGTTCACTTTGGTGCCCTTCCGTCGTCGTTTGATGCAGCACATGTCACTACCCTTTTCATCGACATCGTGGATAAGCTTCATGACATTCCGTCGGATATCATCTCTGATCGTGATGCTATTTTCCTAGGTCTTTTTTGGGAGACATTGTTTAAAATAAGTAGGACTCATCTCTCTCGCTCGACAGCTTATCACCCCGAGTCTGACGGCCAGACTGGGGTTTCAAATCATCCTTAGAACAGTATCTAAGAGCGTTCGTTTTTTATAAACCCCATAAGTAGTCCTTTTTTATTCCATGGGTGAAGTTTGCCCTCAACACCAGCTATAATGAAAGCATAAAGATGACCCCTTTTCAAGTTGTTTATGGGAGGTTGCCGCCGGCTCTGCTGCCTTATTCTGCTAGTTCATGTACTCTCTCCTCTGTTGATGTGATCTTAACTGAGCGCAATGAGCTTCTTCTGCTTCTTCGCCGTAATATCTCGCAGGCTCAGGTGGCAAATCAGCATCGCCGCGATCTGGAGTTTATTGTTGGTGATTTTGTCCTCCTCCATCTTTGACCCTATCGCCAACACACAGTGGCTTGATGGACTTCTCACAAGTTTTCTCGTCGTTTCTATGGGTCTTTTCAAGTCTTGGAACAAATTGGCAAGGTAGCCTATAAGTTAGAGCTTCCAGAGGGTGTCTGCATTCACCCCATTTTTCACGTTAGCCTCCTCAAGGCTTTCGTGCCTTCTGCCAATGCTGTCCCGTCCTTGGCTTTACCGCATGAGTTTTGGCAGGGTCTCCCTGTCTTGATTTCGCTGTCCACGACTACAGCTCGTAACGTTTTGAGGAATGATGTCCTTATTAAGGAATGGTTGGTTCAGTGATCGAATTCTCCTACTGATGGCTCCGGAGAGGCTGTTGATGTGTTGCACGAGCACTATTCATCCCTCCAACTTGCGGACAAGTTGGTTTCCCAAGGTGAGAGAATGTTATAGACATGACGGTTGATGAGCCACCACGACGCACGATGTGTCCACTGAAGCCCAACTGTCGATACGATGATTACGAGCAATATAAGCCATGACGTGGGTAGAATGGATCTTTGTTGTAGTTATTTAGTAATTTTTGCATTATCTTTAATTTAGTAAGAATTTATTGCATTGATTATTAATTAGGATTAAATGAAACTCATTCTTGATAAGAGAATCCATTTTCTTTTGAATTATTTTCTATTTTGGTTAGAGTTGTAATGTTTGGGATTATTAATACTTTCAAAATTCTTAATCCATTGTCCATTTCTTTATGTCATCTCTCCTCTACTCACTTCTTTCAAATGTTGTGGTCATTTCTTCATCATCAAAAATCTTAATAAAAGTCATTTGATATTATCACAACCCCCAACAAGAGATTTGTCGCATTCAGTAGAACATGAAAAATCAAATTTTACTTTTTTAGAAGTATACAAAATTTTAAAAAAAATCGTTACTCAACCTATCCATTTCTTTCCTTTCAAAGCTACATAATGAAAAAAGGTGGACTTATTTCCCCCTTAGAGACCGATCAAAAAAAAAATTCCCATTAGATGAAAAACAAAATAAAATATTATTTTTTGACTTTTAATGGAGTGCCCACAGTATCTTTAATTTTTTTGATTCGCCCAGGGGAAGCTGTATTCTCTGTAAGATCGCCTTCCATAATCTACTTTTATCAGCTTAATTACATGGTAAATAAACATTCATAACTTTTTTTACATAGACAAACATCAAAGCCAAGGAAAGGTGTAGATAAACTCCTATTCAGGGAGGTTCACAGAAAGCTGTGCATAAATCTCCACGGGTACATTCAAAAGTTTCACCTCATTTTTGTGATTGATTAAATTAATTAGAATTAATTCACCAACATTGGTCTGATGAGAGGCTATTTTCTAATAAATTGGAGAAAAAGAATTCTGGAATGCTATATCAATTGTTCGGTCGGAAGGAATGATCATCAATTTTTTTGAAGGTTCTGTGTCTCAAATCGATCAAGAAACTGTTTGTAAATATTATGAGTAAGGTCTATGTGAATATTTTTAAAATTAATACAAATTATATTTGCATTGCTAAAAAAAATTAGAGTTAATTCAATTAACTTTTTTTCTAGCAAAGTACTTTAATTCAATTAATTAAACTTGACTTTCGTCAAAGATATAAATAATTCATTTAAGAATGTATCGGGGCGAGTGGGAAGAATCCACACAATTGTGCCCACGTTCTGCTTTTTATAACGCAGAGCAGCTTTTTCTTGCAGTCTTCGCCATCATCCGCCACCCCTACACCAGCACCCTTGTCCCTTTTTCCTTTGGAACTTCCATCTACAATAACTACATATAAATATATATACGTATATTCATACGAAATATACGGACGCCTCTACTTGTTCCTCCTTGCATGTGATGATTCGAGTATAAGGCCAGGTGCCCGTTGGATTAATCATCAATCAAAGCTATGGGGTCTTGTTTCTCGGTGGAAGGACGATCGAAGCCACAGAGGAGGCCGTCCGCCAACGCCGCGGTAGCTGCCGGCAGCGGCGGGGGAAGCAAAGGGTGGGCAAGGTTGAGGTCGTCGAGGAAGGAGGACATAATCCACGAACAAGCGCTGGCGGCGGCGATCCTATATCAGCAGCAATCGCGAAGTGGGGATGGAACGACGACGTTTAATAGGTCGACGTCGTTGAGGTATCCACCGGGGAACTCCAAGAAGAAGCAAGAGTTGCCCCGGAGCTCCAGTTCGAGGGCGCGGGAGTGTAATGATCCTCTTATTAAACCTCACCAGCTAATTTATCGGGTATGAAGTGGAAATATCAATTGCTCTTTCTACTCATGCTGTTTTCCTGCGTTTATTAATTTATCATCATTGTTCTTGTTGTTAATCTCGAGTTTTGTCAATTACCCACCAAGAGAAAACCAAGAGAAAAATCACGAGTTGTATGTATAGAGATCTAGGTTTAATTAGAATAATATAGAGAGATTTCAAAAGGAAATTCACAAATAACGTCGTGATTGAAGGTATTTTATTTGATTTGAAGTAAGTGCAATTGTCACCCAATAAGTGATTCAATTGTCACCTTATAACTACTAGATCAACGACTATGACAACTTTGTTAAAGTTTGTGGTGTGTGGATCTAGAAATGCTATAGAGCACGAGTGATTACACACACACGACGCACGTACATCTCACATTGGGGCTCACACACACCAATGTTGGTGTGTGTGGGTGGTCCCTACAATGTGAGAGGGTGTGCGCCGTGTGTTCGTGCTCTATAGCATTTCTCACGTGGATCTGCAAAAGAGAATTAATGAAAAATTCTAAATTTTTGAGAAAAAGCACACTTTAATCACTTGCGTGAGTTACCTTTAGCTTACTTAATACAGTATTGACAACAGCTAATTCATTTAAATCTGTGCTTGTTTCTTGTTATTGAGCTGCATTATGAACGATAACTGTCTTTTGAATCAACAGGATGCCAAGCCTGATAATGTTGAGACCAACCATTTTGTACTTGTTCATGGTGGTGGTTTTGGTGCCTGGTGCTGGTATAAAACCATTGCACTATTAGAAGAAGATGGATACAAAGTTACAGCAGTGGATCTGACTGGTTCAGGGATTCATTCATCTGATGCAAATAGCATAACGAGTCTTGCGCAATATGTGAAGCCGTTGACGGATGTTTTGGAAAAGCTTACTGATGGAGAGAAGGTTTACGATTCCATATCTTCTCATTGAAGTAGTATCTAACTTGAACTGTTTCATTCATTACTAATGTATTATGATCTCAGTTATCATGTGAGTGCGACTTTGGCTTTGGCTTTGGCCTGATTTTTGGCATTGGCGTGAACACAGGTAATTTTGGTAGGACATGATTTTGGCGGAGCATGCATATCATATGCGATGGAGCTATGTCCTAACAAAGTTACAAAAGCTGTTTTTCTTGCTGCGACAATGTTGACGAGTGGGCAAAGTGCTCTTGACATGTTCTGCGAGAAGGTTAGCCTTTGAACGACTATGTGCAAAACATTTGAATGTCACATATCGAGTAGAGAAACAGTTATAAACTAATTTAAATATGAATGTGGTGGTATAATCTATTACATTATGCTCAAGGTTTTAATCAGAATAAACCAAATCTTCCTATTTAAATAGGATTGAGACTGGGTAAGTTTCTAACACAAAGACTATGTGATACAAGTGAGATAATTTTTGTTTCAGGAAGAATCCAATAACTTACTACGACAGGCTCAGGTTTTCCTTTATGCAAATGGGAACAATCTGCCTCCAACCGCCTTTGATTTTGACAAATCTCTCTTGAGGGACTTGCTCTTCAACAGAAGTCCTACCAAGGTATTTCTCCAGTTGGATCATTTCGACCCTTCTTTTTGATTCTTTTGAACTATTTTTATCACCTCCTATCCTACTTTCTGATCAAGTTCCTATTATCAGGATGTTGCATTGGCATCGGTATCAATGAGGCCAATCCCCTTTGCTCCAGTTTTGGAGAAGCTCTCTCTTTCGGAATCAAACTATGGTTCCGTGGCGCGGTATTACACCGAAACCCTTGAAGACAATGCCATTCCGATTTCGACGCAGGAAAGCATGGTGAACAAATATCAACCAGAGCAGGTATTTCGTCTTAAAGGTGCTGATCACTCGCCATTTTTCTCTAAACCTCAAGGCCTGCATAAGTGTCTAGTGGAGATATCGAGGATCCAATGAACATCTGCTGTCGTCAAATGATTGTAGCTGCAATGGAAGCTGACTGGAGTTTCTGACTTGAACGGGACTAGAAGATACCATACAAAATTATTGCAAATTTCCAACTGAGAGAGAATTTCAATCTAGATGCATGCTTTTACAAGATCCTAGTCCTGCGAAAGCAACCTGTAGAAACTAATAATAGAAATGACCCAAGTTATTTATACTCAAGACTCGTTTCCTGTAGTAATGAGCAATGCCTAACATTTTATTTTACTTTAATGATAACGATATCGTGCTTCAGCAACTGCCTAAGAAGATGGAACGAAGCCAAGGAATTCACGAAAATTTTCTAATGCGGGATATTATATTCCGGACAAGTGTCCTTATGTCTCGAATTTTAATCCTGACCGTCCATTTGTTGATCTGATGGCCAGGAGTGAATCACTTAGTTTTTAAATGTTATTGATCCTGGCCGTCGACTCAACAATGGACGGTCAGAATTAGAATTCGTGACAGACCGGTATATAAGGTCCCCATCAGAAAATTTCTCAGGAATTCATACAAAATAGATGAAGTATTGGCTAAAATTAAGTTTCTAGGCTAGATAAGTTGACAGTCTACAAACAGATTTTTGCCATTATGCGCTCGACAGATTGATTCCCCTACAAAGAATGTGGATCCTCAAATAAAGAATCACGGCATCTGTCTTTACAGATTAGCAAGTGACCCTACTGCACAGTACATTGGTTTCCAGTAAGGCAGTCAGGTTTGATTATCCATTACCGTCTTGAAATGCAAACTGATATATCTCTACTTGTAATTGTATATTGATGCTGCTGCAATCTCCCTTGGCTATACTGGCGCACGGCTTACTCAACTATTCAACTTCAGTTGATCACTGATGCGGAATCAATTCCTTTACAGCGCACACGCGTTCTGCATTTAAATGAACAAAATAATGAATAATTGAATACAGATTGATTACATAAAGCTAGGAATAGCAGCAGGTGTAAATAACTTAAAATAACTTTTGGATGATGGATACATGCAAGCATAAACGTTACGAGCATCTAGCTTACGAGCTAATTACAGCGTAAATATAAGATGAAGAGTGAAGAGTGAAGAGTGAAATACTCAGATATTCATAAGCCAAAATCATGGAGGTTCCCCAGGCTGACATGCTGAAAAATCTAGGGCCAAGTCCTCTATAAAACCCAGTCCAACCATCTTCAGCAATCAAATTTTTGACTACATGCCTTGCAGTGGGTCTCTTGTCAAGGCCCATAACCTAAGATAGAGTACACAACCTTGAGCGTCATAGATATTGAAGAATGAAATCACCTTCTTATGCTTCATTACTGATTAGTATGCTTTAATGATCGAGTGTGCCAAGAAAATATAGGACATATTAAATCGAAATGATAATTCCTGTTTGAGATAACCGCAAGTTATCACGCTGAATCAGTTTGAGACAACCGCAAGCCATCATGCTGAATCAAACGGTACTTTTTTCTATATGCAGACAGTGGGTTCGCAACAAGACACATCAATATGTTACTATTATGAAAATATGCAACAAAAACGTGTGAGAAACTAGTAAAACAACCTGCACAGTGCACACACACGCGTAAGAAACATTCTAGAATCCGTTAGCCATACCTGCAAGCGAGTTTTTATAGTATCCAATGGGGTTGTAATGCATGATGCTGTAGCACCCGCTAAAATCCCTCCAGCCGCCTGAACTAAAACAATTTTGCCTTGACTTGGAGACGTCCTATTACTTCCAGTACCGTGCCCTAAGAGTCTGCCAGGAACGGTTAGTAATGACCATTACACGTGATCAAAGTAGTTCAAAAACATAAAGGACAATCAGTTGAAGGTGGGAAAAGAAAACGGAGGATAAAATCATAGAAAACTTGTGAACATGAGAACAACGACAGGCAGTAAATAAATTACATATTTGTATATTATTGAAACATGATAAAAATGCAATTGAAAATACATGCTGCAAAGAATGGAAAGCAAATTCGTAAGAATGAAATCTAAGTTAAGGGGCATACTGCCAGATTACACGTTGGCTTGCACCATAACTTGCCCACCACACAGCACTGGAAGGTGAATATGTCATAACAGAAAGGCTGAAGCCTCTATAAAGCCCCCGGATACCATCAGCTTTAATGACTTTACGAACAACATCCAGGCCGCCAGTGTATGTTGCATGCCCAGAATATCCTTGCACCATCAACCTCTGACTAACCTTTTGAAAAATCATTCGAATTAGATTAAGGCATCATTCTAAATCTGAAAACACACATCAAGGGAAAACAAGTACAAGAAAGTTTCCAGCATAAACCACTCGTAATAGTTGATAGAAAGAAATTGTACAGCAAGCCTGGTTGACATTTTCATGTACGATATCGCTAAAAAGCAAGCTTTATTAGAGGAAACATAGATAGAGCATATGGTAACAAATGTGACATCTTACTAATTATTAGGAGACGCCCTACAAGACAAATTGTATGCTTAGTTTTGCGAGAATTTGATCATACATAGACACAACAGAGAATATTAGCAAATCATACACACCCACAATGGAGAATATTAGCAAATATAAGAAAACGAAGTATACCACATCAATGGGAACAAATACAGCTTGGGAACACAAAGATGCCATCATGCCAGCCGCCCCATTTGCTATAGCTGCCTGTGTGGGCTCTGACATCTTAAAAGGTTCCACCATTTTGAATGCACTCGCTTTTGTTGTCTCTAATGCCGTGAGAAATATAATTCGTGCCGGAATTGCTCCAGTAATTACAGTTCCAAAACCTCGATATAACCCAGGGATCCCATCATTTTTCAATATGCCCTTGATGACAGAAAATGCATTCCTATCTACAGCATCATGTGAAGCAACTTGCATCCTGGTCTTCACAACTGAAATTGGATAGAGTGCCACCGTAAGTCCAGTAAATATCCCAGCTCCAACAACATAGAACTTTGTTTTATCAAGCCTGCAGCAAGAAGGTAAAAAAGATAAGCAAAACATACAATATTTTCAATTAACTGATGCCAGTAGCCCTTTGTTAATAAAAAATGGAAGAAAAAGAGCAAGGATAGGTTGAAACAAGCTATTTAGTCATGAACTTGGAATGTATTAAAGTGTGCAGGTCTTCTGTAACAATTAGAAAAACATCAAATAATTAACTAGTCTAAACAAAAGAAGAACGTAGTCTTGCTGGTCAAAAGCTACGTCTGAATTTTTTCCTACAGCATCTCAAATCAAAGACTTGCAAGGAACCCCTACCACCTACAGATGGAAGCTTATTTGATCCACATCACGAAGAACCTTCCCAAAACTAAATAGCATTAGTTACTTTTCAAAACCTTCCAATCTTGCCGCAAGAAAACACAGATTCCACCGTTCTCAAGCAAATTATGTCCAAAATTGATACTGACAAGTGTGTGCGCGACGAAGAGAACAATCTAAGAAGATTCGCTCGCAGCAATAAGAGCACACGAAAGGACGAAGAATAAACTCGAATTTATATACACAGCCGAATTCAAGTTCATCTCGCAAGAACCTTCTAGTTTATCTCGTATAATCAATAATAATGCTATAAAATCAGGACATGTATCCGGTCACATTAACAACCAAGAACTATATCAAGCCACATTTCTCGGTTCGTAGCAATATTACAGCATGAAATTAATAATCCATAAACAAAATTACAGAAATTGTAATCCAGAACTAGAAGGAGATAAATGAAGCCTACTTGTCCCAATTTATCTCTGTTTGACTAAACGATTGCCTCTGTCCTCCAGCAACATCCATCCTCGCTAAATACAAAACGATCAATAAAACTTCCTTGAACGTCCAAAATATGACAAATCTAACACCAGGAAATCATTTCCTCCAGAACAATAAAGCATAAAGAAGCAAAATCCAAAGGATCGAAGGTTGTGCCGAGATTTCTTGCCGACAAGACGGGAGGAAAGTCGAAGGAGAATGACTTTTCGATTTTATTCGCGAGCCGAGCAATTAGACCTGTACAAATGCGCCTTCGCGGGAGGTGATCCTCTGCGACGAGGCCGTTGCATTACAGAGGAGTTGGTTACTAGTTAATTTGGGAAACACTAATCAGTTACGGAATTATTAAATTTATACTATTTTATAATTTAAATAAAAATTGATATTCAACATATTTAGAAAGTAATTTTTATTTGGCCCTCACAAAGCACTGACATAAGGCACCGCTCCATGTACACCTTATGCACCGCTCCATGTACGAAAGATGATATGAGAAGTGAAAATTTGGGCAGAAAAAGCACAAAAACACACTTGGCAGCATACCATAGATTATAGAGTGACCCCACAATTAATGATCATCCAATAATATGTAACTATGTATTTTTCTTGTTGTCTTCCTTTCCCTTATCATTTTCCTCCATGTACACCTTATGCACCGCATAAGCACAAAAACACACACACCAATGTTGGTGTGTGTGCTTGTGTGGGCCCCACACAAGCTGTTGTGACTTGTGAGAGAGCGGTGCATATGCAGTGTTTATGGAGCGTGCTGTGTAGATGTATCAGTTTATTTAATAGGATTTTAATTTTTCTTAGGACGAAGAAGCTAAAACCAGAATCTATTACGGGTTCCTAAAAGATTTCGACATAAAAAGTCCCTCATCATCGATATAATAGAATTTAACATATGGATTATAATCCATTGAGAATGTATGCTTAAAATTAACAAAACATTGTCATCCATCTCAAAAACTGTAGATGAGTTAAACTCATCAACTTTCCCAAATGAACCAAGTCTGTAGTAAGGGTGAAGGCATGCATAAACACGACAAAGTGAAACGTGGACAAAGTAATCAGCCTAATATGATTGAAGTAATACACAAGAAAGGAACTCCATTCAGAACTCAGGATGAGAAGTCACTCACGACCAAAAATATCTGGAGAAAGTTATAAATAAAACAACATATCTATCCCATGTCAACTTGTGTAATCTTCATGTTTGCCTCCCTAGTTGGACCCAATGTTTGATTTTCACGGATTGTACCTGCAGCGTGACGAATTATCAAGTTAAGCATTAAAATGTCTACGTGTGTAAGAAAAGTGGAAAGAAGTGGCAGGATATGGGGATATTTCCTTACCTTCTCAGATCCATAAGTTTGGGAGAGGTGTCCACACAGTGTAAGGTAGTGTTCACTTTAGCAGAAATGATTAAAAATCTGCCAGATATCTCCTAAAAAATGAGAGATTGAGTTGTTCGCTTTAAGCTATTCATTTACCGGGTTATACAAATTTCATCCCTATGGCCCGCATTTTTTTTGATAGATTACCATCGCTTCTCCCTTACCAGATTCTAATAGCTCTATCTCTGTTTATTTTATTTTTACCTTTTTGCCCACAAATCCTTTCATCCTCCGAAACAATCAAAAATCACAACTCCCACGAGCCAAATCCGAAATCCTGCTTCTACTCCAGTCAATATATTTCACAAATCTCAGATTAGGTTCATCAGAGAAATTTTCTGGTTGGGAATCATTCAAAACATCAAACGTAAATCTGTGTTGTTTGTTTTGTTCGAAGTTCTTATGAGCTTTCCAGGAGCTTGAGTTTCTCTTAACCAGACACTCTGCAGTTTCAACGCCCTTTAATTTACATTGTCATGGTTTTTACTCGAAAATCTGTCATGGTGTAGTTTTGAACAACTGTTTTTGCAACTCAGTAAATTATTAGTAGCTATTGAAGGCTAGATTGTAGCCGAGAAGCCAGGGCTCTTGTTTAGCAGTGAACGAATTCGATCTGTGCTTTGAAGGAAGCATAACGGCTTTATTTTTTTTTCTATGACCCAATAAAATAAAGTAAAACAACAGAAGCAGTAATTGGACTCTTCGCCTCGTTTTATGCTCAACAAAATCCACTTTAAAGGATAATTCTTGTTTAGCGGTTTGATAGTTTCTTACCAGGATTATGTTGATAGTTTATGGTCGGTCTTACCAGAATTCATGTTGATACCTTTATGTTCTGGCCGGTCTGATCAGAATTAGTGAAGGGAGGGGACTAATCCTTGATGGTAGTTTCTGTATGAGTGGGCTTCTCCTCCATGACCAACCATCCTGTACAAATACCTTCCATCCTGGACCAGTTAATCTGGACCGTTAGATTTAATCCGACGGTCCAGATTAACTAGTCCTATTAAACAGAAAAACTAGGGAAACTAATCCATCCATCGGGATAATATCTTTCTCACAAACCCTTCTGAGCATTCTGCCGCCCCAACCCATTCCGCCGACGAGCACACCGACTAGCAAAGTAAGCGGGTTTTGTCATAGCTAACATCCTGACTTCATAATTAGCTATGTCAATACCCAGTATGTGAATCTCCACAGGCACCGGTCTTACAACAGGAGGAAAATACAAGTTTTATTCTCCAGCTGACGGGCAAAGCCACAAATACTTAGCATTCGACTAGAGAACCTACTGAACATGCCTATCCTTTTGATTCTGTTGCAATTTTGTTGGTGCAATTTTAGATTCATAGTGCTATTTTTATTTGCTGCAATTTCGTTGCATAGATGAACCAAAAAAATCTGAATTTCATTCTTTTGATTTCTTTTTGAAAAATTTGATGTTTGGTGGATTTTTCGTTTAGAACTTGGCTGGTGGAACATGACAGTTTTTTGCAGATTTCTTGCTGCTGCTTTGCTGGATTATGTTGCAGATTTTGTTGTTTATGTTGCTGATTTCTTGTTTTGCTGGATTTGTTGATGTTTATGTTGGATATTTTGTTGTTTATATTGCAGGCAATTTTGCGGGATTTCTCAGTTTCGAAATAATGTAAAATTATGGTTAAAAAGAATTCAATTTTTGAACAAAACAAACTGGACCTTCAGATGCAATCCGACGGTTCAGATCTTGTTGTCCTGGACGCAAGCTACTTGTCCTGGATTTAGTGTCCAGGACAAGAAGGGGACTCGTTTCTGTATTACACATTGCCAAAAGAGTCCCTTTCTTTATTACATATTACTACCGTTACTGACGAATTTTCATGGATTTACTGCTTTCGCTTTCGAGTAGCATGTGTGAATTTATGGTGTTCCGAAAATTATTTTCAGTTTGAGAAGGAATCATTCATTCAACTTCTGTTGGCAAATGAACTTTAGATCCACTTATCTTATTTATTTAGATTGGTAGTTTTTTTTCCAAAACTTTGACTTTTGTTGTCGGCTCTAGGTGATATGTAGTTTATGGGACATTTTAGTTGACATTTGTTATTGGTTTATGTTTTATATTGAATTGTTCCGATTTCAATATTGAATGGGTTTGTTTTCGGGTAATGCTGCATTTTTTATGCGTTTTGTTTCTGATTTTGCTGAATGGGTCTCTTCTTGGGTTATGTTGCCTTTTGTATGCGTTCTGTATCTGTTAGTGGTATTTTCTTCTCTCTCGGTCTGTATCGTCTTTTTCCTCTCAAACTTCTTCTCTGGCATCCGTCCGCCTTCTATCTTCAATAGGATTAATCACCCCCTTCAATTCATTTCTTTCCAACGAACACCTCTACCGTCTTAAATGACGAGTTTAATCCGTGTGCATTCATCCATCCCGATGTTCCGTTCAACAGTCGTTCCTTCTGTCCCTCCAATTGATCGACCGTCACCTACTTTTAGTTATATATATGTCGGTTTCCCCAGATGCACACCCCAACTTTTTGTATTTTTGGTTGTCATCCCTACACTACCCTGGTCCATTTCTTTTTCCGCTTTTTGCAAGTTCTTGAATACCCCATATCAAAATGCTAACAAATCTGTGCGATATTCGCGTTTTGAGCCCAGAACTGTTCGCATCGAATCCCGACAGATCTATTCTCAAGAATCAGGTAATGTAGTTTCATTTCACTTTTCTTAGTGTTTCTGCTCAAGATATCAATGTGTGGCTCTTTCTATTTCTCAGCACTTGTAGAGCTTTCAGTGAAGTTGATCATAGTATCTCATCAAGAAGGCAGTAAGCAAGGGCAGAAGCATAAGCGCAGAAGTTGTTTGAAGAAATGTGTTTGAACAAGTGCAAGGAAGTGCTCTTGAGATTGATTGGATTAATTTCAGTAAAAAAGTTTGAGTTGCTCTCGAGATCACATCAATGGTGCTCGCAGGTTCATGAGTTGCTCCTAATTTTTACTGTGACCATTATCATAATCTACTTTAGTTGGGATTTAAATGGAATGGGGAAAAGGATTATGGAGAGGGATGAGAATGATTGGAGATGGGATGGTTGTTTGTTTCGGACTGTTACCAGATTGTAGAAATCAATATTTCTTCCGGCATTAATCAGTTATCCATTTGAACATTTTTCTGTGAGTTTGCAGTGATCTATCTTTGCTAACTCTTTATCTCTGAAATTGTTGCATGGAGCAGATAATGCTGTTTTCAGGCAGTCTGAACAGTTTTCAGGGTAAATTGGCGATCTGTTGTACATTGCGTATCGACTCCTTTGTCAGCATAGTTATGTGTTAAGAATATTGAAATGTTTCTGTTGTAACTTAGGGAGAAAGTGGTGATAAGCCGTACCAACCCTAGAAAAGAAAAATTGTTTCAGTTGATACAACCCAGAGATCCCTATCACTGACAGCTAGGATTGGAATCTCAGGTGGGTTCTTTGAATTGATTCGTCTACTCACTCCTTGATTTTTTATTTCTTACTAATTAACCCCTTCAATTTGCAGCCCCGATCTTCCCGATATGTCTCTACCAATATTTCATGCACATGATTTGAATTAGATGGTTTATTTTGCAGCTACATGTGTTGGCTTTCCTTCAGCTGCTTTCTGTTGCAAGGTGGAGACAATTGTAAAACCGAAAAGATGAAAGCCTCTTGCTGATTTCAGGTGCTGAAGTTGATGCACCCAAGGGTGGTCAAGGTGGCTTACTTTACTTTGATCAAATTAAATATTAGATTTCAGATGCATATTGTTTGAGGAACTGTTATGACTTCATGGAATTGTGCATATTTGATTTCGAATGCATATGTTTCGGTATGATTACTGTTCATTACTTTAATCAGTCACAGATTATTCTTTCATCTTTGTGTAGGTAAACGGCTAACAATGTGGCTACAAAGATTTCAAAATGGAGTGCAGTTTATGGCTACTAGACAAGTACACCCTGCCCATTCAAATGAGAACAATAATTCCAATTTCCAATGGACAACCTTGGTCCGGATTTCTTGATTTCCTCAGCTCGGATTTGGTTTTTTTCCATTCGTTCTTCAACTGTGTTTCCCCAGGTTCGAGATTCTCCATTTTTCTTTGTTCAGGAACATAAAATTTTCTACAATTTATCTGTGTGAGTTTGGATTTCCTGAGATTCTATAATTTAGTTTGGTACGATTTTATTTTTCATTTTCTTGGAGATACAGTTGGATATCACATTACACCATCATACTATTTTGTTATGCAACTAAAGGCATAGTTTCTCAGCCTTTTTTTTGTTTCCAATTTTCTTTGTTTTCTTTTTGCATTCGGTCATATATTAATTCTTATTCATTTCATCCTTCATTTTCAGTGTGCTTCCAAAGATGATCCCGAGTTGCAAGTAAATTGATTTGGGCAGCACATATATGTTGGTCTCTATAGATACTTCCGTTTATTTTGAACTTCCTTACTCCATCATTTTTTGTGTATAAGCATTCATACACTGACTCTGTTCTTTGTTAATGATTACAATATGTTATGATTTCAGCGTGATGCTTTGCTTATTTTCCATACTCTCTCTAAGGTTTGTATGTCTATATCTTCTGTGGTTCTTGTAAGGAGAAAGCTCCATCATGACCTTTCAACACAGTACTCTGATTTGCTAAAAAAAAAAACACAGTACTCTGGTGCAATGGAAAGCTTCAACCAAGCATACCAATATTGCACTAATAATTCTTTTTAATTTCCTAAACCTTGACTTATATTTCTCCTAAATCTTGCGCCTGTATAAACAAATGAAAATGAAATAGTAATCGAATGTTCAAGAAATGCTTTTATAGCTCTCTATTACAATACATCTCTGGGGTAATTTTGCCCCAATTTTCTTCACTAAACGATTTTGGTTTTAACTTACCCAAAAAAACGATCATTGGCTGACATTTTCTCCTTTGGTTATACTTTGTCCTTATCTCAATTTCTATTATACTTAGGTGGGGGTAGGGTGTTGTGGGGTGTTGGGTGGGTGG
>JAOYMZ010014482.1:0-20037 GCA_025802335.1 Pinguicula primuliflora
GTTGCCCCCCCCCCCCCCCCAACTTCCCTCCCCATAAGAATTTACGAATATATCTAGTTAACCTCTTGATCACCCAGTTAGGTGCTTTGTAAATGGAGAAATAATATTATGGTGTACTGGTGGGTATAGGTTTAATTAGAACTAATCTCCCTCCAAACGAAACATAATTATTTTCCCATCTTGTCAATATTTTTTCAACTAGCCTCAAAATAGGTTTCCATGTCTCTAACTTTCGGGGATCGGTACCCTCTGAAACCCCCGACTACTTAAAGAGAATATTCTTTGTTCTGCATTGCAATATGTCTGCATGCTGAATAGTCTCTAAAATTCTCAGGCTGACAGTACTTTTTTAGCAGAAATGGCTGATAGAGTGTAACTTACTCTTATTGAAATTCACCTTTAATCCTAAGATAACTTCAAAAAGTCCGAGAGTTCTTTTAATGGTTAGAGTATCTTGTTGTGAGCCATTCCCAAAAAACAATAGTATCGTCAGCATACTGCTGATGATAGACACGAGTCATTCTCCTACCTATTTCGTAACCTTATAGAAGCCCACAGCTGGATGCCCTAGTGAGGAAAAAGTTGAGTCCCTCTGCATCAATTGCAAACATCATAGGAGATAATGAACGACTCTATCTCAATCCTCTTCCTAATTGAAATTCCCCACAGGGACTCCCATTAACCGTAATAGACATTTGAGCACTAGTCAGTATACTTCATAATGCCATTAATTTTTTTGTGCATCATTCAGCAATTGGTCAGTATACTTCATAATGCCATTAATAAGGACTTTTTTGTCAATGTCACCACATATAGTAACATTAACATGTCTGTCCAATATTGCTCTTGTGCTACACAAGTGTGATTTTGAACAAATGTTAAAGTTGTGGGGTGAGTTGGTCGCCACTCGAACTAATCAATATATATATATATGTATCGGCATATCTCTCCATCTCACTTTATCCCCCTTTTCCTGTTTCATAATGATGGTTTTGTCATTGACAATCTATTCCTAATGACAGAACAGTAACTGCTAGTCGTATAGAATGTAAATGTATTGCCGTTTGTATGATGTTCTGCAGGTTCTATGACAAAAACTATCGCATGGTGGAGAAGAAAAGGCTATTGGCATTGGGGTTCGAGGGTTCTGCCAATAAAATCGGTGTGGGAGTGGTGACCTTAGACGGGGACATTCTTTCGAATCCTCGTCACACTTACATCACTCCACCGGGGCAAGAATTTCTACCAAGAGAAACTGCTCAGCACCATCTACAACACGTGCTGCCGCTCGTAAAATTGGCTTTGAAGGAAGCTAAAATTGCACCGGAAGATGTGGATTGTCTTTGCTACACCAAAGGTCCCGGCATGGGTGCCCCACTACAGGTAGACCTTTTTTTGCATCGGAGATCATTTGGACTTGATGTGTTTTGTGGGCTTTTGTTAGCTTTCTTCACGGGTATATAACTATGTTCTGCTATTGAGGTTGCATCACTCGAGGTCAAATAGCTCGTTTTATTAGTTTGTTGAAATCTTTTTTAATGGAGCATGTATTGTATATCATATCTATATTTGATAATGTAGCAAGCTTTTGAGGAATGATTTGGTTGATGGGTGGGTATTTTATGGAGAGTAACCTTACGGTGCCGAATTCTAATCATAATCGTTGAGATTGTGATCGAACACTTTGATGTAACGGTCATGATTAGAATTCGGCACATAACTTATTTAATCGGTATCTAACATTCAGCATGTGAAGATTTTTCATTTTATGGATTGATGTTTCAATGCAGGTATCAGCTGTAGTTGTTCGCATCCTATCTCAACTTTGGAGGAAACCCATTATCGCTGTTAATCACTGCGTGGCACACATTGAGATGGGGAGAATAGTCACTGGAGCAGACGATCCAGTTGTCTTGTATGTGAGTGGGGGGAATACGCAGGTGATTGCATACAGTGAGGGCCGGTACAGAATTTTTGGAGAGACAATAGATATCGCTGTTGGGAATTGTCTGGACAGATTTGCTAGGATTCTCAAGTTGTCTAATGATCCCAGTCCTGGATACAACATTGAGGAAAATTTTTGTTTGTGCCACAAAATGGCTTCTAATTTTTGAAAATGCCACGCACCGGTCTTCGGAAGACCGGTAAGAGCCACCGGTCTTCCAAAGACCGATATTCACAGATATCGATCTTCCAGACACCGAGCATCATTAAAAAGTCATTAATATCCTTAATATCAGATTAAGACCTACCGGTCTTCAGAAGACCGGTATCTCTTCATCTTCTTCAAACCATCTTCATCTTCAAAGTATAGTGAGCTTTTCTTCAGTGGAACAATCGTATCTTCTGGAGTCTTGGCTAGCTGGTAATTCTTATCCTTTCGCACGCTCCAATTCATGGCATAAACGTGCCATTGTGCTACGTATGTGTAGATCTCCTCCGAGCATCGCTACTGCTCGTCAGAACCTTCTTGATTTGGCTCGCTGCTCGTCCCCATTTTTGGCCCGTTCTGCTCCGGCATTCCGAGAAGTAGATTCTGGAAGAAAGCTTTGCAAGCGAGTAATTGCAACACCAGTCGAGAAAACAGAGAAATTGGCACGTAGATTCCAATTGAAGATTCCAATTGGCAACACAAGAAAACAGCAACTGAAGAAAAATGAAGATGAAGAAAAGCTCACTGTACTTTGAAAATAGCAACTCAAAAATGAAGATGAAGAAAACAGCAACTGAAGAAAACAGCAATTGGTTCCAACTGAAGAAAAGCCCACGATGAAGATGATTGAAAATGATTTGAAGAAGATGAAGAGATACCGGTCTTCAGAAGACCGGTAGGTCTTAATTTGATATTAAGGATCTTAATGACTTTTTAATGATGCTCGGTGTTTGGAAGACTGGTATCTGTGAATACCGGTCTTTGGAAGACCGGCTGCTCTTACCGGTCTTCCGAAGACCGGTGCGTGACATTTTCAAAAATTAGAAGCCATTTTGTGGCGCAAACAAAAATTTTCCCAACATTGAGCAGGTATGGTTGCATGAAATTATTTTTCTTAAAGAAGTAGGAAGTTATTGCCTGGACAGATTTGCGATGAGCGTTATTTCTCGTTTCTTCTGCAAAATTGAAATTGGTTATAGGAAGTTACATTTTTACTTTAGTTAGCAATGTGAGCTATCCTCCGTGATCGGTGAGGGAGCAGTTATTAGTTAGATATGCAATCATAATTGAAGCCCACACAACGAAAATCTGATGTTGCATGATTCTTTGCATTTTCAAATCCTGGCTGCGTCTGATGCAAAATGAAGTATTGTTTTTAATCAATTTTGTTCTACCTTCTGCTAGCTTGCAAAGAAGGGAAACACATTCATAGACCTTCCTTATGTTGTAAAAGGAATGGATGTTTCTTTCAGTGGAATCCTAAGCTATATTGAAGCCACAGCTGAAGAAAAGCTTAAAAACAACGAATGCACGCCGAGTGAATTGTGTTATTCCCTTCAGGTAATATCATGAAATGGTGTTATTGTAGGAAAACTGTATCTTTTCTCAGGTAAGTGCCTCCAACCATTCATTACATCATCCCTGTGTGCATTTGGAAATTCCCATGAGACATTGTTTGCAATGCTCGTAGAGATCACAGAGCGCGCAATGGCACACTGCGACAAGAAGGACGTGCTAATCATTGGTGGCGTCGGATGCAATGAACGGTTACAAGAGATGATGCGTGTTATGTGTTCTGAGAGGGGTGGCAAATTGTTTGCTGCCGATGACAGGTATTGTATCCACAACGGTGCTATGATTGCTTATACGGGACTCCTTGCATATGCTCATGGTGCATCCACTCCTTTAGAAGAGTCTACATTCACGCAGAGATTCAGAACAGATGAAGTCTTAGCAATTTGGAGAGGAAATGAACATTCTAAAGTGGTGTTTTAGGAAACTCGTGCTATGTTTGCTGAATGAGTTTGTTATCCATTGAAAATACTATACACTCCTGATAACTATATAAGAAAATTGTTATTTTTAAACTATTTTCGTTTGAATCCTCTGTTTGATAAGGCGATTGCCTAGGCCAAAGCATTGGACAGTCATCTTTCGCCATATCCGATTTTTGTCTAAGTGTCTGCTTACGGGGTGTGTGGGCATTGGGCGAGCCCTGGACGCCTGGAATACGAACATGGTACAAATCACATATATGGAATGAAAATTGAATTCTCCACTACTTATCAGAATCCCTCATGCACTGGACTCCTCAACCCATCGAACTTCCATAGGTTCGACTTCGACCCAAACAATTATATAGTTGAAGCTTGCTCTTTCATTCAACACAATGGGCAAACTGGTCTCCCAAGTTTCTTCCATCGTCAATAATGGAGCTTGTTTCTGAACAATCCCCACCTTACCCCGATTGTTCTCTTGGAACATATCATGAGAATTTGCACGACTGTTCCATCAACACCCTGAAGATGGTGAGCGATCCCGAAGACGACCAGATTGTCATTATCCATGACCCTTTGGCGATCTTCGACCAACACCATCGTATCAAGTGCGAAATCCATCCCCAGCCAGATTACATGACCAGGGTGCAGAACATCATCACGCCGGAAACATGAGCATACTGCATCAATTGCCTTGTCGGCGTCGCCGCAAGACTCGGCCTTGTCGGAGACAACCTTCATGTGGCGATCAGCTATCTCGATCACCTCTCCACAAGGGAGGTGGACTTTATCATGTTGGGCCGTGTGGGGATCGCTTGCCTGAAATTGGCAGCCAAGTACAATGACGAGGAGTATTGGCTCGACCTCGACGTGTTCTCCCGACTCCTTGAGAACACAATGACCAGCAAGGAGATGGCGGAATTGGTATCCATCGTTATGAGCAGTCTGAACTTCAATTTAACCCCTTCGACGGCTTACATCTTCTTGTTGAGATACATCAATGGCGTGCAGGGGGGGACGAAGATACCGATACAAAGTTTGGAGATGATGGCTTTATATCTTTCGGAACTTTCGCTGCTGTCTTATGATATGATCAAGTTCGAACCGGCGATGGCGGCGGTTAATATTGTCCCGCCCTACAGTGACTAATTCTTCTCCTATCCCCGCGTGGCAATCAGTCTATATAGGGCTAACTATAGTCACACATTATTCAGGGATACCATATTATGCAAGGGAAGGGTATAGGCCAGGAGGAGACGCGCGCAAAGTTGTAGGAGGAGGACAGAAAGTTCACGGTAGGTAGTCTACCCTAGGATGGGAATTTTGGGATTTCTTAGGTTTATAGAAATTTGTCTGCGGGTGTGAAATTGTATGTGTGAACTTGGTAATAATAATATGGAAGATAAATCTTGTTAGGAAACTCATCTTATATGCCTTATGAATATTTGAATGACATGCGTTGTAGTGTTTGCTTAAATATGCGGATTTACAGATTGAGCTTATGTCATGTGAAGGATAATAGTATGGACACTTGTGACTCCGACTATGGTGTTTTCAAAGAAACAATATCAGTAAAAGTATTTTGAGATTTCAAAGCATGACATTCTGCATTTTGTCGCATCTGGAGTTTTTTGAAACATTATTGTGAATCTGGTTGTGGTGTTTTCAAAGAAAAGTATCTGATGTGTGTTTTGTGATTTCAAAGAGGATCAAACTATGTTTTAAACTTGTGTTTGGGATATTAAACTGCAAGTGTAAATGAGTTCTGTTTGAAAGTGAAAGAAAGATGCAATGTGATGGTTTCTGTGACCTTGGTATGTTTGCATATGGTTGTGAACCATGTTCTGAGAGGAGGGGGCCTACCAATCGACTTGGGCAAGGGGTGTGAGGACTGTGTGGCAAAAAGTTCAGTGATCTGTTGTGTGGAAGGGTGCCTTTGTAGCTGTCCAGCTGGGGTCTTGCGGTTTGGTATTAGAGATGCTCAGCTGAGGAGAATCTGTGGACGAAGAGGGCCTCCAGTGTGAGTGTCTCTGTGTGGAGACGTGAGATGCATGACCAAAATATTCGCCCTTCTAGTGTTATGGAGGCAAGGAGTTGAAAGTCATGTATCCTGTGAATGAGAGAGTAATAATTCCTTTTGTATGTGCAAATAAATGTTTTCCCTTTTGCAAAACTTAGGATACCTGTGCACCCATCACGTGTAGAGGTTTTGAAAAGCATGTTGCTGGATTATTTTAACTTAAATGTCGGGTTTTCCAAGTTGAAGAGTCTTTTCAAATAAAATGTTTCACTTCAACTTTGTTTCCAAGATGTTTCATTATGTATGAGACTATGAGCATTAGTGCTAGTTGTGGCCGATCATCATATTGGTGATGGGAAAATTGGTGCATAAATCTGATATTGCGTGGTGGCTGATATCACCTCGTTAGCTTGCTTTCTCCAATTGTGCATTGTCAATTTGTGTGTGCTAAGTAGCTGAACACTCCGATCTTTTCATACGGTTGTTGATAGTGATAAAGAGTGTAGATCCTTATAGGAAGATGCCACTGTTTGACTTGTTTGTCTACATTTAAGCCTGCTTGTCTTTGAAGGATGTGAGACATTCAAGTTGTAAACTATCTACTGAGCTTCTTTGAAGCTCACTACCTTTAAATTAGAAATGTGCAGACCAAGGTGCAGCCGCTACTGGTATGAACTGAAGACTCCGGCAGAAAGCATTAGAGGTCACGTTTTTGCCAAGGTCGTTAAATGGCCATCCTTGGTGTCAACTGTAGTTTCTTTCAGGGAAAAGGATAGGCATTCGGTTACCAGTTTACTCCTTTCGCAACCCAGACATATGTAGTTGGGCTCATTTCTTAATATGGGCTTACATTTTAAACTCATGTATTCAGCTTCAGATTTGGATTTAGTAAATGGGCTTGGGTGTAGTATATGCTAAATGAGAAAATTACTGCACTGCCCTAACAACCAATGAATTTAGGTCGTTACACATGTTATTTCGTTTAATTGGATAAAACCTGAAAGCGAGCATCATACTAGCATGCTATAAATTTCCTTTAAGACGAAAAACTTACTTTGTCTTATCAGAGAGCGCCACCAAAGATCGTAGCACACCAGGGCTGATCTTGTCAGCAAGAGCACCTCTTTCAGAAATGGAAAAGGATTGCTCCTTCACAGTGCTCTGCAGTTTCTTTGAATCAAAATCCAGGCGTTCTTGATCTTCATAAAACATGGTATACCATCCATAAGAGAAGATGAAAATAATTGCCAAATAACTAGGTACTACAAACATACTAAAAGAATCTAACGTTCTTGAAATAATAATGGCAGGAGTACGACCACTGGAAACATACAAAAACATTAATTTTCATAGGACAGACGTTCAACAAATCTGAGTTTCACCAAAAAAAAAGAGATTAGCTCCTACAATAAGGTTATTTTAGCACATAAGAAACATTTCAGCCGTTCTCCTTGTCTTAGTGACTTTAGGATGTGTGTGGACACTATATTAAGAATCCGATAATATGTATATAAGAAACACTTCTATAAAGAGGTAGCTACCTTTCTCTAAAATTGTATGAGCAGCATGAAATGGTATGCTTGCGAAGACATCTGTTCCAGGGAACATCAGCAATGTCTTCTCCCTCGAATCATGACCACCACATGTTCCACAAACCTCTTTCACTAGTACCCTTGAATCAATACCCTTCATCACTGACTCAAACGGTGAAGGCACGCTTGTTTTTGTCGTTTTAGCCCTCTTTCTTAAAGCTGTTAAAGCTTCCCTATTCCCATTCCTCGCTCTATCAATTTCAATCAACTGCAACACATCAACTATAAACATAAGATACCCCACGTAATTAGAAAATACAATCGAACATCCAGTGCTAGTATACCTCATGGCGGGCTAATAGAAGTTTTTCTGCTTCACTTTCAACCTCAATTAGTCCTTCCTGGAATTGCAACATTGTCTCGTCCATTATGGCCCAAGCAATCACCCTGTTAGGAGACAAACTTATTAAGAAACAGTAAAATCTTGAGAAAAGCATAATAGAAATATACGGACAATTGTGAAGACAATTGTGAAGAAGATACAATATTAGGAAAAAATACTTAAATATTTAGAGGAAAACTGTTCGCTTGATTAGGAAAATTAAGACTTCTCAGATACATCCAACAGTTCTAGTGTAGCAATCCAACCAAGGGAAACAAAACATGTATGTATGCAAATACACAAATACAAAATGCAACAAGAAATCCCTCAACAACCCCTCCACAGAACTGCAAGTTTCACAAGGTTGCTTTTGATGTGGGAAAATCGAGCCACATATATAGAGGAAATCGCACCAGCAGCAAACGACTTCATATAAAGAGAGAACAAACCTTGCAATAGATTTCCTCGTCAGTCTGCTTACGCTACTCTATCTGGCTATGCTGCTACCCAACCCTCCATTCCCAAACTAATGTTAACAAACGGAACCACCTAAAAGTTACATATCTCTGCCTGACTCCTCTTACAAGAAAAAGGGACTTACAGTGAGACTCACTGCATACCCTTGTAACGAACCCCCAAAAAATGTTCCAATCTAGACGTTGAGTGGGTCCGTTAGGGCAGTGTAATTTTTACATTACACTCGAGCCCAACTGCTACAGATTAAGCCCCATTTATTTTAACCAATTCCGAGAATACCAGATAAGTAACCTTTTTATACAAGAACCTTAGCAAAACATTTCAAAATGATTCACAAGATCATTACAAGCCCAACTTTGCCTCAAAATACAAAAGCCGGTGTCTATAAAGTTTGGGCAGCCCAAGATACAAAATTCACAGCATGCGATCAAACCTCTTCTACCCGGCTTCACTCGTTTCTTTCACCTCCGGGTTCCTTTTCTGTACATTAAAATTTTAAACAGGATGTGAGCTTCTTTTAGAAGCTAAGTAGAAAACTAATATCACAGGACGTCGCAACTTATAATTTAATATCAAGCATGCAATACACAAATTATATTAAAACAATATATCAGTTTCATAATTCGTGCACTAGTGTTTCTTTACCAACGATTAGCTACAGAATCTAATAAAAATCATTCTACTGCACACCTTGAAAGTAAAGGAACAAGTAAAAAGGAACTCAATTAACAACAGCAATTACTACATAAATAAACTGATGCACGAGTGCTGTGAGATCACGCACAAAATTGCCCGAACCAAATAACCAACACAACTCTCCAACCTTCATCCCAATTCCACATCCGCGGCACATCAGCTAGAAGAGAGTATGCAGTGAAGGTTGGGGTCTCCTGGCCTGAGACAGACACTGGCAGCACATCTCCGCTGCCCCCTGTGAGCAGACCCTTCCCGCAGCACATCAGCCAAAGGAGGATCTCCTCCGTCGCGACCTCAGGCGACGTCCCCAGCCACAGCCACATCAGGCTGCCACTTCTCAACAGAAGTTGTGGTCCGTACATCAACCGTCCAAACAACCCCCTTTTTCATTTCGTAAAATGAGGCTGTGAACCGTACCTCAACCTTTCAAACAGCCCCTACGAATATTCATTCTCCTTAAACCAAAAGGATTTCATCACTTCACCTTTCACCCAACTTGAAGTAAATCACTTCTTCAAAACAGGGTAAGGACACAATTAAACACATAATAACAAACAACTCTTATAACAATACACATAACCTAACCGTATAACAGCTTCCCAACAATTCATTTCAAGAACTAAGTATTCAATGTAAAGCACACAATTAATCATATTTTTGAAATATAATACACTGCGATCTCCACATGAAAGCGCTCGAACCCAATTTCATCACGCCCAAAATTCTTCACGTAAACCCACCACAAAAATTATAACAATAATTAGAAATCGACCTGACCACCTGCTAATTTACCTACCCCTACTCTGAGATACAGTTTCATACCTTCACGCCCTTCTTTATTCTTCACGAGCTTGCTCCCGTTTCTTCCGCTCTTCTCCTCTTTCTCCGAACGTATACTCTGTTTTCAAGGAACAGAGTTCGTCCAGATTTATCCAGAAGTCGGGCGGTGTTTTATTGGAAGAATTGGGCTGGCGAATAAAAGAATTCATGGGCTGTATTAAAATTTCTGCCCAATTTGATTTATTGGGCCGCGGCCCATTTCCTTATATTTCCTCGGTCCGGCCCGACCAATCTGAACTTAATTAAAATATATAATTTAAAATTATTACGTACTTTACCGTCCTCCCCCATGATTAGGAGTTGCGTCCCCGAAACTCATGCTAACCGGGGCTTCAATAATATATACAACTTGCACACTAAACCCTAAAACAGCGTCGTTTTGGACGTGTGGCCCAAGCAAAAATGTTAAAACACAAATCTTCCTGTCGCACCAATCTCATTATTCCACTCTAACTCCCTCTTAGGACTAATTATATATTTAGAAATCAAGCTTCCGTGTAAGAGAAAGTTCAAAATTTTAGAAAATCACAAAATATCCAAAATTCGTCAGAGTTCCATACCCGCTCTGCTGTCGCTCGCCGTCCCTCTTCCATCGCCAAATAGATTTTAGCGTACTGAATTTACACTGAAGATAACGCCCGGGATCAATTCAGTTTGGTACACCGAATCAGAAAGTGCTTGCGTAAAATTTACAAATGCAAAGTGGAACGAAGAGTTATATGACGACTTTTCGGGATCAGTGCAAAGTTGTATGTATACTGGTAGAGTTTTTATAACCATTCTCAAATACACAAATGAGGTTTTTTAATTTATACTTCATTATCGAAATTGATCGCTTCGATAAAAAGCTTATACATAGGAGATAAAAAATCTTATGGTTCGCTAGAATTCCGGCGACTCCATCATCGATAATTTCGTTGCACTTTTTCCTCTTGGTTAAGTAGTCCTAAATTAGGGAATTCCACCTAAACATGATGCTTTTGATCTCCTTTATATTGACTTTCAATTAATGTGATCAATTTCGATAACGGATTATAAGAATGGTCGAAATTAAACGTGAGTAATATAATTTGTGTATTTGATGATGTCTCTATAACCTCCCCATATATAATTATGTTTGCTCAAAGCATGAGTAATTTTCAAGTATCATATCGTGTACTCAGTAAGTGATTAGGGTGCTCAATTTTAATCTGATTAATTCTTCTTTCAATCTGACAGTTCACATTAAATGAGTCATTCAAGTCATTTTAAGTGACTCATCTAATCTCACACGTTAGAATTACAGATGAAAAGCTAAGATTAGAACTGAACACCACAACTACTTACTGAGCACATCATCACTGGGCTCATGAGAATTCATCATTAAAGGATATTTGTTTTTTGAATAATTCTCAAGTGCTCACTTATTGTGTGCTGAGTAAGTGAGTATGGTGCTCCTGAGTCCTTTATCTATTAATCTGACGGTTCACGTTAAATGGATCATCTAAGTCATTTTAAGTGATTAATCTAATATAAGTCCTCACAATGCCACACAATCAAATCATAACAACATTCATTTTCGATGAAATTGCATCTAATTGTCATCGAAATTAATTCAGTTTGGGAAAAAATTGGGTATATTATATTAACCCTATTTTATTGCATTCCACAATCATAACGAAACAAACGTGTCAACTCTTTATCCACATATTTGTTGCTTATATCATTTGTTTTATCAACTTAATCTGTTTACGAAGTATATTTGATATCGAATTGCTTAGAATAGTGTGTAATGGTATACTTGTCTGTGTCAGCAGTCGCGGTAAGACAGAGGATACAAGCATTATCCGGAATGATTGGGCGTAAAGCGGTTGTAGGTGGAATTTTAAGTCCATCGTCAAATCCCAGGGTTCAACCCTGGGCAGGCAATGGAAACTACCGAGCTGGAGTACGGTAGGGGCAGAGTGAATTTCTAGTAGAGCGATGAAGTGCGTTGAGATCGAAAAGAACGCCAATTGTGAAAGCACTCCGTTGGGCCGACACTGACACTGAGAGACGAAAGCTAGGGGAGTGAATGAGATTAGATACCCCAATAGTTTGAGAACACCCATGTGTAGTGATATTTGACATATGTACATTTGATTTATGCTTCTTCATTGATGTGATTTAGCTCGCACTTGAATGTTATTGAGCTTGCATTGAGTTCGCATTTGATATATGATTGTTGAAATGTGGTTATGTTTGTATTGACTTGGCCTTTGTTTGTTTATGCAATGTCAATTCTAGACTTGTGAACATGACCATTGACACTGAGGACATGTAGACTGTCGTTTTGTTAGGTTGTTTGATGATTCGTCATCACCATCAAATGGTGAGTAATTGCTAAAGCGAAGAAGTGGTTATTTTGCAATCTATCAAAAACCAATGTTGCAGAGATGTCTTTCAAAGGTACTCGGAAATCATCTAGAAAGTATCAGTTTCCATTAGAGGTTAAAAAAGCAGTTGCCCAAAGAAGGTTGTATTTTAGCAAGGATGAAGAGAAGACCTTGATTATATGATAAGGAAAGAGTTACCTCGTAGCTGATTAATCAAGGCTTGGAAGATAGAGTATATTCTGTTGAGTGACTATCTTTCATTAAATGGTTCTGCATTTGACAACAACAATATGATGACTGAATTATGGAAAAAAAGAATGTGAGTAAATGTTCATATGTGTCATGTTTATTGCTCAGGTCATGTGTTGACATATGTCTGTGCATTATGTTACACGACATTTCGAAGTATAAGAACGTAAATGATAAAACGCACGAATTTATTCACGGAAATAACACGAAAGTAGCACTTGTCAGCTACCTAGACAAGTGTTGAAAATTCAACAATTGAGTTATACCAATCATATTTTTACACATGGACTTTCGTGTAGCCTCCGTGCAGAAAATTCGTACACCATATCATCTCTCATATAAGAAGCTGTGAAACATGCAATAGATGACATCTTTGACACTCATATGGCACTTGTTCATGCATCACACCATAGTTGTCATAGATGACGATGACATAGTTGAACTGGATGGAGATTCTGCAAGTAATGAGTACCCGACTGAGATTGAATTCTCAATGCGAGATGACAAGACACAATGAAGAAGAGAGGACACCAGGGTACCCCCCAATCCCAGGTCCAGGCCAAGTTAGGTCGGCCGACCCTACCCTCGAGAGTTTTTTAAATATAAAATAATAAATTGAGCATTATTAGAATTGGACTCCAAACTTTTGCCGCCTTAAGTGAGTTATACAACTGAAGCAAATGTCATGCTTGTACTGTAACCATTTTATTTAATCCTTATAATTATAATTAATTTAATAAGCAATCACATAATAATATAAGGACGAGTCATGAACGGGTTCAAATTGCATTCCCTAGCACACAGAAACGGTAGTAAAAGGTGAGAGAGAAAGTATTTGGTGGGCGGCTATTTTTCAATATGTTCAAAAGCCTAGACAAGTTGCATTATATATAGAGAGAGAGAGACGAGGACCGAAAAGTTCATCTCCCATTCAAACACTATTTAGTTGTCCGAATCTTATGTAAGGAATAAGGATTAATCAAGTATGGGTCCAAAAATTATATTCATTTGATTCATGTACCCTTAAAATGGAATTAGGCAAGTGCACAAACACAAAAATTATATTCGTAGTGCAATTTTACCCCATTATTTGACCTCATTACTAAACTGCATGATGTGGCAACAATCACAATCACAAATAAAAAAAGACATAGAAATAAACAATAAAATATGTAATTGTGATTTTTACCACATCACGAGGTTTATTAATAAAGTCAAATTAAAGGGTATAATTAGCATTTTCCAAATTATATATACATTTGATTCATGGCCCCTCATAACGGAAATAGCCAAGTGCACTCACACACACACACTGTGGCCAGGCCAGACTAATGGCAACGCACAGGCACCTATTTTACTTCCCACTTCCTCTCAATACACTACCAAATTAAATAACAGACAAATGTATTTAACCCATCTAAATCCAGGTTCCTTTTCTGTGTGAGACAATGGAAGTTTCACTTTAGACTTTTAAAGCCATTAACTCCAACATAACAACACAGCTCCCGTAATTTGGTTCCACCTTTGATCAAGAAGGTCCTATACGTAGATCAATACTCAATCTGGTCTATCGAGAAAAGTTCTTTTGTGATGCGTGGAGAAGTTAAAGGTTCAACCTCAAAAGAGATAACAAGCACAAACAATAAAGTCAGGTATGGAGAACAACTTATTGCAATTGAGAGTTGACTTTCGAATTTTGGCAAAAAGTGAGTCATTCATTCATGTGATACATATACATAATACCTGGAAAATGACCAAATTATCCTTAATAATCTACCAACACTCCCCCTCAAGATAAGTGAAAGACGTCAAACAACCTCTTATTGTTACACAAACGAGTTTGGTCTATCGAGCTAAGTCCTTTTGTGAGACAATCAGCTATTTGGTCTCTTGTCGTCACATGATCTAGCTCTAGCACTCCACTTTCCAACTTTTCTTTTATGAAGAACCTGTCGATCTCCACATGATTTGTCCTGTCGTGTTGTACAGGATTGTTGCCAATGCTAATAACAGCCTGACTGTCGCATCATATATTCATTTTCGTTTTTGTTCGAGCTTGAGTTATGACAACAGGAACCTCAGCCACAACATCTCAACCACCCGTAAGGCCATGGCTCGGTACTCTGCTTTAGCGGTAGGTCTTGCCACCATCTACTATTTATTGCTCTTCCATGAGACCAGGTTACTTCCCACAAACATACAATACCTTGAGATTGACTCTTATCATTAGCACAACTCGCCCAATTAACATCACAGAAGCCCTCAATCTCTAAATGTCCATTCTTCCTGAAGGTCAATCCATTGCCAAGTGAAATCTCCAAGTACCTTAGTATATGGTATAAAACATCAATGTGATCCTTCCGAGGATCATGCGTATACCGGCTCACCACAATTTCAGCAAATGATATGTCAGGTCGAGTGTGAGTCAAATAGATTAATTTGCCACCAAGATTTGATGTCTCTCCTTAGCGACTAGTTCTCTCCCATCTGCTCTTAACTTGACCCTCTGATCAACAAGTGCGACTACTGGCTTACATCCCAACATTCCAGTAGCAGTGAGGAGGTCTAGTGTGTACTTCTTCTGTGACAGAATTATCCCATCCACTCCATGTACTATCTCAATACCAAGAAAATAGTGAAGTGATTCAGGTCCTTCACCTCGAACTCCTTTCTCAATTTCTCATTCAGCTGAGCAATCTCACTCTCATCCTCTGTTGTGATGATCATATTATCCACATATACTGCTAGAAAGGTTATATGATCCCTACGAGGCCTGAAAAATATTGTATGATCGGCATAAACCTGCCGATAGTCCATGCTTCTCTAGCTCTTTGAAACATGTCAAACCACACTTGGGGAGACTGTTTAAGTCCATAGAGTGATTTCTTGAGTCTAAGCACCTTATCCACTTTGTCCTTAGTCTCGAACTCAGGGAGTATCTCCATGTAAATCCCTTCGCCACAAATCATACCTTGTAGCATTCAATGTGTTCTTTCGAATTCTGCTTCAGGGTATAGACCCACTTGCATCCAACAGCTTTCTTTCGTGATGGTACTACCATCAATTCCCAAGTCTTGTTCTTCTCAAGAGCCCCAAATCTTTCAAACATATCTGCCTTCCAATTTGGGTCAGTTTTCGAAACTTGCCACAAGTTAAGAATAAAGACCCTGCCCAACGATGCAATGAATGCCTCTTGAGAAGGTGACAAATGAAAATATGATATATATAATCGTCAATATCATAACCATATCGGTCTGGAGTAACCTCGCATTAATGCGAAAGGATCTTCACATTGCAACAGGGGTAGGAGCAGAAGAAAGAGAAACCATATCACTTGTGGGATCCAGATCAGCATTCAGGATAGGCATCTCCGGAGAAGGGACAAGTGACTGATTGATAGATGGATCCCGAACTAACACTGTATCCTCCCCCTGGACCTAAGTCTCACCATCCTCATGTGAGCTCTCAGATTTATCAACTCCAAGCACCACAATTGGACAGAGGATAAGACCCACACTCACAACACTCCTAGGTTGAGCCGCACCACTCACACCTCCATCTCCAGGACCACTCTCCATGCTACACCGCACATCCGATAACTCATAGAAGGGAGACGTCATCACAGCAAAATAAGGCTCATGCTCCCGGAATGTAATGTTCATACCCTTAAATATTCGCCTCTCTGCAGGACTCCAACACATATTATCCCTTTTGAGTGGCAGAATAGCCACAAATACACACTTTAGAGACCGGGAATCCAACTTACCAACAGATGGTCAGTGGTCCTAGACAAAACACACACACACAACAAAAAATCCGTGTAGGAAAAAGTTCTCCCCTTTGGCCAGTCAGCACCTCAAAGGGGGACTTCCAGTCTAACACACGGGAAGACATCCAGTTAATCACCTAGGCAACAGTCAAAATAGCATGTCCCCATAAGTACTTAGGAGCATTCATTGAAATCATCATGCTCCGAGCAACCTCAAGAAGATGTCAGTTCTTCTAGCCACCCCATTCTGTTTTAGTGTGTATGGGCATTAAGTTTGATGAATGATACCCTGAGAGAACATATACTGACAAAAAGCAAGATTGGTATACTCGGTACCATTATCAAGCACAAGCCTTTCACGATTGCACCAAAATGAGTTTAAACATTCATGTAAAAATCCTTAAAATAGGCAAAAACTTCGCTCTTACTTTTCATCAAATAGAGTCATATAACAGGAGAGAAACAATCAATAAAGGACACAAAATACCTAAAACTATTCATAGAAGCTGTGGGGCAGGGTCCCCAGACATCAGAATGGATCACATCAAAAATAAACGAGCTTCTACTACCAGAACTAGCATGGGAGCTCCTTGTATGTTTGCCAAACTCACATGCATCACATACCTATTTTTTTATTCGCTTGCCCAGACAGGGATTGATACACACGACTCAAAATACTAAATGATGGGTAACCAAGTCGGCTATGATGAAGCATCGATAAGTCCTCCATAGAATGACCACCAGAACTAATGACCATAGAGGAAAAGGCAGAGTCTATGTCATCCCGATCTAGTTACCACAAATCTTTATGTCATGTCTCAGTCTCCAGACAATCTCCCGTCACTCCTCCCAGAAGATCACATTAGGAATCTCAAAAGAGACAACACAGATCAATTGAAGAATAATGGCACTAATAGATTAGAGATTCACCGAAAAAGAGGGAGAATGTAAAACATCTAATAGAGGCATAGGATTAGTGCACCTTACTGTACCCTTACCAACCACAGGTTGAGCAGTTCCATCAGCAGTATGAATGTTTTCTGGTACGGATAATCGAGTATAGGAACTCCCCAGAAGTACAAGCCATATAATGAGATGTCCCTAAATCAACTATCCAGCTAAGAGTGAGTGAAGAGGAACCAGAAGGTAATGCATGAGTAGTAAAAATGCCTGAGGCAGCATGAGCGTGGTATGCATATTTGCCCGAGTCATCAAGGGCAAGATGCCCTCCAGTATGCGGCTGTTGCCAACTGACATCATCTCATGATGCATGCTCTGCCGCAGGCAACACAACGACCGCACTTTGCTCTTCAACAACTATCAGATTCGAACGGAAACCTCCTCGACCTCCATGACCTCTAAATTGAGCTCAACGAGTCTCTTCCCTGCGGACCTGCCGAAGATACCTACAACTCAGAAGATGCACAAGTAACTCCGGACCCACTAGCATGCTTCATGAGCTCAATCAACATCTTCAAAACCTCTGGGTCTACCTTGCTCAAAGTTTTCAATTCTTTAGGATCTGTCATATTTCAACTAACAACCAGTCATCACCAATCAACAATTCATTAAATTCAACCACAATTTCAAGTAACCACCCAAAATCCTCACTTCAATTTCAATCAACGACTCAATACACCACAATCACACAATCACACAATCACACAATCTCACAATCAATAACTTCAAATTAACAACTCAAGTTCACAATCCACCACAATCATATAAATTCACACCTATTAATCCTACTAGAAGGTACAATCATATAAGTTCACACCTTTTTCCAAAACCAATTTAATTTTGATGATCCCAAAATATTGTTTAGTAGAGTTATTGGTTGTGCACTTTAAACTTATATTTATAAGATTTTATTTTTTTACAAGGTCGAAGCCACCACAATCAATTTAATTTCAGCTATCAAATAGTGTTGTTAATATGGTCAATGGTTGTGCACTTTATACCTATATTTATAAATTTTTGTTTTTTATAGAGGCTAAGTTGTCATAAATTTAATTGCCAAAAAATTATTATTTTCGTTTTTAAATAATTATTTATTAGATTAAAGAAAACAAGCAAATAACGTCGTTTTAATCATGTACAATAATAGTTGGACAACTGACGCTAGACATGTAAGAGTGGCATTTGGAAAACATTTTGGCTCGCATAAAATGTGTACGCGTTAAGAAGGAATTGGGTGATAGAGGAAATGATGTTTAATATCTTATTAGGGAGTCTGTCTATACCGCAAGAAATATTCACACAAAAATTGTAGGAAAGCCATGTGCCGGGATAAGTTAGTAATGCTGTTTTCAACAATTTGAGACCCCATCTTATCCACTCACGTGAATTTCCTATGATTTTGGTGTGAAATGTTTCTTGCGGGAAAGAATTTCTCCTTATTAGGCTTGCCGACAGTAGAGTTGCAAACGGATCGGATTCAGATATTTTTTTTCGGATTTTTTCGGATTTGGATTTTGAAAAATAATTACTATATCCAATCCATTTAAAATCGGATAATTTTAATCGGATTTCGGATTCGGATTTCGGATACAATAGTGCGCAATGTTATAAAATAAAACAGCGACAACTCAATGCTGCAGTATATCACATTTGAAGAGGAAGACAACTTAAAATTGTGAAGCAAATCTTATTTTCAACTTTGCACCAAGTTTCAACTCTAAGAAGACAAGAAATTTTGTTTCTCAGTTCTCCTTCGACCATCTGTTCGTGTTCTGTTCAGCATTTGCAATTCGGATAGGAAATGAGTAACAATTTTAGTTTTTTTTATTGTAAATGTAATTTTAATTTAATTATAAATAGTGTAATTTTTCAGATAACCAAGATGACCTTAATTTAATGCTGTGAGTATGTGTGAGTGTATATGAGGTAAAGAGTTCGAATCTTTATACCATCCAAAAATATATATTTAAAAAATACAGTAGTAACAATACATTCTCGTATTTTTTGTTCTAACCTTTTGTTTGTTGTTTTTCTTCGAAGAGATGCCAAATTTGACAATTACCTATCCCAATAACCAACGGCCTAAACATAAAAAAATAAAAATAAAATAAAAAAAATAAAAATTAAAAATATTTTGCATCGGTTCGGATAACCGACCGGTTATTCGAAATTTTACAGTAAAATTCGAATCCGAAATCTGATTTTTTTTCGGATAATCCGAATCCAAAAAAATCCGAACCGAATAGATAAAATCCAATCGATTCGGATTCAGTTTCGAATTTTCGAATTGTTTTTGCACTCCTAGCTGACAGGTTTACCTCACTCAAAAAATTATATTAGGAATTTGGGGAACAATAATTTTCAGGCTAAAAAATTATGGCTTCTTAGCATTATTCATGGTCATATTGTTCATGGCAGTACATCAGGGATTATTATAGTTTTTTTTTTCGATCGGCAAAAATTATATTAATGATAGTAAAATATTTACAATAGATTTGTCTTTCCGCCTTATCCGCCACTTGGACCAGAAAAAAATTACAATTGTCCCAGAGATTATTATGATGTTTATTTTTATGTTGAAATTTTACTTATTTAAGGCCTGTTTTGCGTAGTAGTACTAGTACTTCTTCTACTACTTCGTCTTATTTTTAGAATCTGTGGTGTTTTACGCAAGTGCTTAAAAATAATCATTCAAATTTTTATTTTAATTATATATAACAAACTTAATATTAGATTACTAAAATAACCTTAATTTATTCAATTAAAATATATTAGATAAGGTTAATTTAGTCATAAAAATATTTGTATTTGAATATTATTACAAAAAT
>JAOYMZ010014493.1:0-20029 GCA_025802335.1 Pinguicula primuliflora
AAAATGGTTATACCGATAGCAACTCTTTTAGTACAGTGGTTAGAGTTGCTGAAATTTAGGACGTATTTAAATGGGTTATAGTTAGAGTTTAGGAATTCAAATATTGTGTTTTGGCAAATAATTAAATTTCATTACAATAAATTTTGTGTATACATTTACATCAATATATAAATAAGCATTAATATCTTTTATGTATGGTATTCCCATGAATTTGCTGTATTTATTATAAAAAAAAACATGAAGAGATTTCAATCACAAATCTCTCCTTATTTATCTAACACCCCTATTGAGTTTAGTGGTGGGTTGTACAATATCTAACTTGTAAAGAACATCCTTGAACGATAATTGTGCCACACCTTTAGTAAGGATGTCGACTAGTTGATTAAGTGTATAGATGGAAGAATGATTATCCCACTTTCTACCCTTTTTTAATGAAATGTCTATCAATCTTTGCATGCTCAGTTTTGTCATGTTGCACTGGATTCTTAGATTTGTGTGCTACAACTCGATTATCACACCTGAGAGAACATGGTTGATCTGGAGGAAATATAATTCAGTCGTCAACTTCCTCAACAAAAATAATTTTGCCAAGGATCTCACTATGCCTCAGCACTAGATAATTCAATCACTTTTTGCTTCTTAATTTTCCATGAGACTAAGTTATCCCCAATAAAGATAAAATATCTGGAAGTTGATTTTCGATCTACACGGTTTCCTGTCCAATCCGCATCTGCAAAGGCTTCCATCTTCAAATGACTATTTTTCGAAAAATTACTCCAGTATCTAGTGTTCTATTAAGAAATCTCACAATCTTTAGAGCAGCTTACTTACACATGTTCCTTTTATGGCTTGTTCATTAATTGATTCACAATCCCATCAGCATAAGAAATATCAAGTCATATATGAGATAAATATATGAACTTACCAACCAGATATTGGCACCTCTCTATCACATAATTTGGCCCTTCTCCGTGATTCATGACCATTAGTATGTCAAACGCCTTGCACTCCAACATTTATGTTTCAGCCAAAATATCATGATATATTTTTTCTATGCAATGTAAATGTCATGCTTTGATCACATCACTTTAATTACTAGAAAGTAATTCAACTTTGCAAGGTCCTTCATCTCAAATCTTTGAATAACTTTATTGTCAACAATCTCCTCTCCATCGTCCCCTGTTATCACCAAGTCATCTATATAAGTAATCAAACATGTTATGCATTTACGTCATCTCTTCAAGAATAAATTATTGTCTAAATTACTCCGCAACTATCCATATTGTCTAAATTACTCTGCAGCTATCCATTTTGTCTCATTGCCAATGTAAACCGTACAAACCATGCATCATGGGTGATTGTTTTAGTCTATGTAAGGCCTTCTTGAGTCTACAAACTTCTCTGGTTGAAACTCTTGTGAAAAAACAGGTGATCCTTCTATACATACTTATTCTTCCAAATCTCAATGTAAGAAGGGATTTTGCACAACAAACTGATGAAGATATCATCCTTGTTAGCTATAATAGAGAACAAAACACGAAAAATATCCATTTTAGCTACCAGGGAGAACATCTCAGAAATGAAAATATCATATGTACTAGTATAGCCTTTGGCCATCCGACTTGCTTTAAATCTCTCAACAGAATCATCAACTTTTCTCTTAATAGTAAACACCCACTGGCATCCTATATGTTATGTTCGAGAAGTAGGTCGCCTAGGCCACTTAGGCATCGCCAAAGCGCTAGTATGTTGCCCTCCGCCTTGCCCGAATTACTGCTTAGGCCACTTAAAAGCCCGCTTAGGCAGGAACTAGGCCGCTTAGGCGCTGAACGGGTCCTGACCGCTCAGGATCCGCCTAGTGCTTTCTCAAACACTGCCTATATGTCATTTCCCTTCATGTAATCAACATCCCTCCCATGCATTCATTATTCTTCTTCAATGTCTTAGACCTCCACTGTTTATCCCCATGCAAGTATGCTCAATGCTTCTTCACCATTTCTAGGGATGTCTTCAACGTATAAGGTGGTAGCGAATGCATTGGCAGACTCGGACAATATAACTCTGAACAGATTAGCAATCAGTTACTTCTACGAGCCTGGGACATGATAAACATAAATTTTTTTAGCAGCAACACCATGAGTACTCCGATCGGGAAGCACATATAGAGTGAGATCAATCTCTATAGTAATATCTCCTACACCATCCACAAAAGTATCTTCTACAACCATCATGGCGAGAACCCAAAATAGTAGTATCAGGGAGATGATTAAAAAGATAAGTGGTTGTAGCAATGGCTTTCGGGCCAAAAATAAGTTGGAACTCTTGATTCAAGTATAATATCCCGAGTAATTTCTAAAAACATTTTCCCTCTCAGCCACTTCATTCTATTCTGGGGTACGAGGACAAGTTGTTTGATCAATAAGGCCATTTTTGGAGAAAAAAATGGGCCATTTGGTGGTGCACTAACTGCCCCCCATTATCAGACAGTATCTATATATAAAAACAGGGATGTCCAGCACTCCAAAATTTCGTCAGTTGACCTGGACACTCTCTCCAAAATTTAGGCCTTGAATTAGAATCCTACATTCAATTTTTATGCATTCAGAATCCCACCACAATCGCTTCTCCTCGGCCCTTCTCCTCCCCTAAACATATCCCTCATCCTCTCATGAAGACTCAATATCAAAGAGTTTCAATCTCTTTGTTTCCCTCATTCTCCAAACCCTTTGACACCAATTTTCTTCCTGGGTCTGTAGCGCCGATCACCAAATTCAATTTCCTCCAATGCCCGTCTCTCATCCTTGCGTATCTGTTGCGCAAATTCCTTTACGTTTTTGGGACCCTTCGAACCTATAACGTTTTTGCCTTGCCGCCGTCCAACTCTTCGTCCTGCCATCCGTACCGGGGCATTGAATTGATCGATGCCTCCTTTTGCTCCAGACGGCGATCCATTTTTTCCACTGACCATGGCTTCAGCCATGTGTTCTCCATCTTGTCCCCAAATTCATGCTATTTGGGTTCGATTTCATTTTCGTGCGAATTTTTGTTTGAATATTTTGTTGTAATTTATGAATGATTTTTGCGTTGTGTCCCATTTATTTTATTTGGCTTCGCCGCCGTAATATTATTTTTATTTTTATATCCCTAAGGGCTAAATGTATAACCCTCGGGCTAAAAGCATAAACTCTCGGGCTAAATGCAATAAACACTAAATAATCTAACACTAAAAATATTAAGCGGAAATATATATGGAATTATAAAGAAGACACAAGTATAAGAGTGTTCTTCTGTTTTTTTTCGTTACTTCTGTTCTCTCTTGATACATATATATAGAGGTACATATAGTTCTCAACGTCACCCATGCACTTACAAATCCCATCACACATTTATTGGAGGCATGACTTTCTTCCCAACATATCTCATCACGCATGACATATAATGAGAGACTTTCTTCCCAACATATCTCATCACGCATGGCATGCATTCATGTGATGAGATATCTTCCTACACACATTTAATGGGAGGTATGACTTTCTCAACAGAAACTCATCACCATTCTGAACGGGACCTCTGAAAGCCACTTTGTTGAGGGGAAATGATCAATGGCAAATGTTTAGAGAGTCCTCAAGCTAGAGTTTTTGTGATAATTTTGTTAGCAAAGGTGCAGAGGCTTATGGGATGCAGGCAAGTGTTAGGATTTGAGACCTTTAACATTAGGCAGATGAGAGTGCTTGAAATAGCTTGAGAGATCTCAGACCCGACAAAAAATTCTAATATCATATTGTAGAGGTCTGTAGAGATAGTTTCCCAGCATGCTTGGTAAAAACCTGGACCACTATCTTTGTTTAAGGCAAAGACAATGTCTCGAATTTTCCCCATTTCTGGCTAGGATGTTAGATTAGAGTTTATCTCATCTGTTATTAGATTTGGAATAACTTGAAGAAGTTCTTGACTATCTTTGAGTGGGTTCTGCTGTAAGTTGATTATGGAAAAAAATTTCTAACAGAGAAGGGATTCCTTCTGTAGATACAATTTCACTATTATCATCTTTTAATGACAATCTTTTGTTCATTAATCTACAAATTTTGACAATTTGGTGGAAATTTTTTGTATTTTTATCTCCAATTTTTAGCCATTTTATTCTAAATTTTTCTTTCCAATAGATTTCTTCTGAGATGAGGTGTTTGGTGTGTTTGGCGAGAGTAAGATGTAACTTGGCTCTATCCTCTCCAGAACTCGAATTCTCATAGTTGGATTCAAGTTCTAAAATAAGATCTTCTGTTTCTTTTATATTTTGAAAGATGTTGCCAAATGTATTTTTATTCCAAGCTCTTAAATCTTTCCTTAATCATTTTAGTTTTAAATTAAAAGAGCTTATGATAGATTGATTTGGAACGGGCTGGTTCCGAGAATTTTGCACTGTTAGTTGGAAATTAGGATGAGAGATCCAAAATTGGTGGAATTGGAAATATAATGATTTTTTTCTTGCTCTTGCTTGAATTCTACCAATGGGGGCATGGTCGGATTGATGACCCCTGTCTGTGCAGGTGTGAAACTTGCACTGTTAGGCCAGAATCTAACACGTGTTCGGATATTAATATTCTATCAAGTCTCTTAAGGATTCTGGTTTTAATGTTTTGATTATTGAACCAAGTATATTTATTACCCATAAACCCCACATCAGTTAGGTTACAATTGGTGATTGTGTCTATAAAGTCATAAAGGGGGCCCAATTTGGCAGGTCTTCCCCCTGATTTTTCATCAGGGGTAGTATTGACATTGGAATCTCCCCGAGCAATGGATCTATGATGTTCGATGATAGGGAATTTTGAGTTTGCCATAATTGATGTCTTTCATGCCTAGAACATTTTGCATATACTCCACAAATATAGAGGTCTTGTGGGGGAAGTTAATAATGTTTGTGTTGAGTTTAATGGTTAGGGATTGGGCTGAGTCACGGATAATGGAGCAAGAACCTGAGCCTTCCATATTAATTGTAGGAACGTCAAGGTTCGGATCTGTCAAGAATGGGAAGAAAACAATGTTAGTATTCAATAAAAATAGGAATATACAAAAGCAAAATGCAATGTATATATGAAATCCTGTTTCGGATGAGCGGAAGCGTGTAGGTATCGAACGCGCGAGCTAAGAATGCAAACGGAACCACGAGCCGTCAGTTTGGCCTCGGAGTAACACCTCGCCAACAGCACCAAAACCTCAACCAAACGGTTCAATAGAGAGGTATTGCAGTAAGGATCACAGATCCAGTGAGAAAGACGGATAAAGATCCGTATGCGTGAGTGAAATGTCAATCAAAGTGATCGGAAAGTAGGGTTTCGAGAGGGAACACATGAGAGAGACAACACAAGTGAGAGAGAAGCCGAAAGTGAAAAAAGTGAGTGTAAAAGTGTTAAGTGTCGTATATATACCAACATCCAGAAGGATCGATGAGTGAATGAGGGAAACGGGCCAAAACCATGTAACAGGGCCGAGTCAAATACATGGACACATGTATGTATAAATGGGCAACAAAACTGGGCCGAAGGCAAGTAAAGATAGGATAAAAAATGGGCTGTAGTCTGGGTCAGGCAGATGGGGTCCAAGACCGGATCAAAGAATTGGGTAAAGGGTAATATGGGCCAAGGAAAAGGATAATGGATAATATGGGCTGAACAAAACAGGCCCAACGAACAGGATCAGACACAGAACCAATAACCAAACTAATGAACCCGGAAAAACGAGGCTTTGAGGTCAACTGAGGTGTAATCTGAGCATATAAATCTCAACCTCCAAGTTACGCTTAGCGTTACCCGATTGACAATTTAATTGAGTTATCATGAACCCGAGGGTTTAAACTCTAAATTATTTACATCATCCAGCAATATCTTCGGGACCGTGAATGTGTGTGTTATGCTCAAAACTTAAAACAAGGCATTGTGTGTGCAAATGTAATATAAATGAAAATATAATAGGAATAGAAGTACTCGCTCTTCGGGTCTTGATTCGAGCTTCAATAACGGGCTAAATTATGAGCCCACTCCCAACAATCTCCACCTTGGGCTTATGATCTAGTCCAATAAGCCGTTTCCTGTAGACTAAGACAGTGCAGACAACCAAACGCAAAACATGTGCAGTGTAGTGCTACCCAGAGTTAATTTCTAATCATGCATTTCTATTTTATTTAGATGTTGATTTATCTGAACTACCTCGACAGTATCATAACAACGTGCATCAGCACAAGTATGAAGACAATCAACTGAATGTATTCAACCATCATAACATAATCTATATGCAAACTCAAACAGTGAATATAATAAAGAGACATACAGCCAATGTTTCACCAACCTTCTCTCAAGCAGACTTAATGCAACATAAAGAGAACATGTATGAATGATTCGATGTTAGCCTATGCATTTCTATCCCAACTTTCAGGCCTATATGCTTCATAATCGGACCATGCAGCAAAGTTTATGCAGATATTTTGAAAAAAATTGAAATACAATTCATTCAAAAACAGCAGTGTAAATGCACAAATGAAACAAAGTTAATGCACACTTATACTCTACTCATGCCAATATGTTCTAAACAGTATTGAAACTTCAATTGTGTTACTATCTTCGTGTCCATATCCGCAGAATTCATATTTGTGTCTATCTTTTCAAGTAAAACCACCTTATCAACAATCATGTCTCTTATAAAATGCAACCTTACATCTATATGCTTGGTTCGTTCATGAAAAACAGGATTTTTACTCAAATGAATTGCTGACTGACTATCACAGAAAACAGTCCCTATATCATTCAGAATTTCGCATTCAAACAGCATGCCATGCAACCACACGCATTCCTTAAAGCAGTCAGTCATGGCAATATATTCAGATTCAGTTGTAGACAGTGCAACTATATGTTGTAATTGAAACTTCTAGCTTATACAGTTTCCACCTAGCAAGAATTGATAGCAAGTTGTTGATTTACGAGAGTTAAAATCACCAGTAAAGTCTGAATCAACATATCCACAAAGATTCAAGTTCTAACAGTTTTTTCTAAATACAAGACCAAGGTCACAAATTTCATTCAAGTATCTCAAGACCCATTTTAAAGCAGCCTAATGTTCCAAACATGGATTAGACATGAATCTACTAAGAAAAAAGACAGCATAAGACAAATCAGGCCTAATACTCACCATAGCAAATATTAGAGAACCTAAGACATTTGAATAAGGTATACTCTCCATTTTTAAAGTTTTAGAAGGTGTTTTTTGACATTGTGACTTAATCAATTTAAAATGCAAAGCTAAAGGCATAAAAACAGTTTTAACACTTTCAAAACCAAATTTCTTCGAGACTTTCTTCATATAACTCGTTTGATGTAGCTTAAGTGTACCATTTTCCCTATCTCTGTCTATTTCCATTCCCAAAATCTTCTTAGCTTCCCCTAAATCCTTCATTTCAAATTCTGATTTCAATTGCAACTTCATTTTATCAATCTCAGTTCTGGATTTACTAATAAGCAACATATCATCCACATACAAAAGTAAATAGACAGAACAGTCATCCCTAGCAGAAAATAAAAGCAGGAATCATATTGGCTTCGCACAAATCCCAAATCAATAACAAATGAATCAAATCTTTTATATCACTGCCTAGGAGCCTGTTTTAAACCATATAATGATTTTTTCAGAAGACATACACAATCTGATTTTTCTTTATCTACATAACCTAGTGGTTGATCCATATAAATTTCCTCATCAAGGTCACCATACAAAAAGGCACTCTTAACATCAAGTTGATCACACTCAAGGTCATTCCAAGCAACAAGAGTAAGCAATATACGGATAATTATAAATTTAACAACAGTAGCAAATATTTCGTTGAAGTCTATCCATTCTCTCTGATTATAGACTTTTGCAACAAGTCTTGCTTTATATCTCACATTCTCATTTTCAGAATTTCCTTCTTTAACTTTAAAAATCCACTTGCACCCAATAATCTTTCTATTAATCGATTTAGGAACTAAAATCCAAGTATTATTTTCATACAAAGATTTAATTTCATCATCCATGGCCAACTTCCATTTAAGAGCATCAGAACATGTAAGAGCTTCAGAAAATGTTTCAGGTTCATAAAATAATACTTGCTGACCAATTGTATAAGCATAATCAATTATCTCCGCATAGTTTGCATATTTCAAGTTTGGTTTTCTAATTCTCTTTTCTCTATCTCTAGCCAACATATAGGTTTATAAAGGTTGTTCATTTTGCACATCATCACTCCTAGTTTCAGTTGGAGACTGGTTTTCAGCAATAATTTCAGGCACATTATTTTGCACAGCAGTATCAGATTCTATCTGAGATGGAATAGGTTCTGAGTTAGAACCATTTCTACTATCCTCCACCTCAATTTGAGGTGTGGGATGATGCTCCACCTCAATAGGGACAGTAGGGGGTTCTGGTTTTCCAAAGAAATTCTCTTAGAATTATCGATCGAGAAATCAGACACTTGTCTACTTACATTTGCATTCAAATAAGGAAAATCAGTTTCATTGAAAATAATATCCCTACTTATAATCACTTTCATTCGAGGCACGTTTAACTGACCTAGGGTCTAATTTTCCAACATTGTTATGAACATAAGCAGCACATCCAAAAACTTTTAGATTTTCCAATTTAACCACAGAATCAAACCAAACACATTCAAGACTATTTAAACCAATGACCTTTGAAGGAGTTCTATTTATCATAAAAGCTGCAGTATGAAGGGCTTCACCCCAATTTTTTTTGACAAACCAGAAGTGGATAGCGTGCACCTAACCTTTTCTAGCAATGTTCTATTCATTCTTTCTTCTATACCATTTTGCTGTGGAGTATATCTAACCGTGTGATGCCAAGTTATGCCATGCAAGGAACAGAAATCATCAAAAACACGATTGCAGAATTCTAAATCATTGTCTGTTCTTAGATATTTAATTTTGTTCCCTTTCTGATTTTCTATCAAGGTTTTTCAGTTCATAAAACATGAAAAAGTTTCATCCTTTGTCTTTAACAAGAAAACCCAAACCTTCCTACTGAAATCATCAATTATGGATAGGAAATATTTCCTCCTCCATGTGTGGCCTCAGAAGCAGGCCCCCACAAGTCAGAATGTACATAATCCAAATATTGTTTAGACTTATGCACACCTTTAGGGAATTTAACCCTATGTTGCTTACCATAGATACAGGACTCACAGAAATCAAGTTTCCCTAGTTTCTGTCTACCTAGCAGACCTTTCGCATGCAAAATTGCCAAATTTTTCTCACTCATATACCCTAAACGTAAATGCCACAACTTAACTTCATTCACACCAGAAACAGTCAATGCACTTGCACATAATGTCTTGCCATTCAAATAATAGAGCATGTCTTTTCAAAAACTAGTTAAAACCACACTATCATGTTTGTAAACAGTAAGAATACCATTTATAGCAGAATAATGACAGTCATTTTCCTCAAGCATACCAAGTGATATAAGATTTCTTTTCAAATCTGGAATATACCTAACATTAGTCAATTTAATTGTTGTACCATTTTCAAGTTTCAAGCAAATTGAACCCGTCCCTTCTATTTTACAAATATTGTCATTTCTCATTATAGCCACACCATGCATACTTTTATCTAGTGAACTAAACCAGTCTAAGTGTAGTGTCATGTAATAAGTACACCTTGAACCTAAAACCCACTCCTTAGAAGGCTGCATGTCAATCACATTCAACACATAATCCACATTAGAATCAGTTTCAAAACCAGACTGTTATAAAGATTTCTATCCTCAATTGTTATTTCACCGGATTTCTATCTTTTACAAGAATTTTTTTATTAGTAAGTGGTTTATATGCTCACCACTTTAACTAGCAGGACCTCTTATATGAGATTTCTAAAGCTCTTGCACTAGATTTCATGGGATTTTATCCAATCCTCCCTCTTCACTCTCTCAAATTCTCCCGGTTCCTGCAAGCAAAAGTTTTTATCCTCTTCTCATTTTACGTTAGGTCTGTTAAATGCATTTTTTTGGGTTATCAGGAGGGAGTAAAAGGATATAGACTATGGGATAAAAACGTGCTTGGAATGAAAGTGATTATTAGTAGGGATGTTATTTTCAATAAAACTGATTTTCCTTATTTGAATGAAAATGTGAATAGACACGTGTCTGATTTTTCAATTGATAGTCCTAGGAGAATTTCTTTGGATAAAGAGAACCTCCCCATTGTCCCAATTGAGGTGGAGCATCATCCCACACCCCAAATTGAGGTGGAGGATGGTGGAAATGGTTCTAACTCAGAACCTAATCCATCTCAGATTGAATCTGATGCTGCTGTGCTAAATAATGTGCCTGAAATTGTTGATGAAAACTTGTCACCAACTAGAACTAGAAGTGTTGAGATGCAAAATGCACAACATTTACAAACCTATGTGTTGGCTAGAGATAGAGAGAAGAGAGTTAGAAAACTAAACTTGAGATATGCAAATTTTGCGGAGATAATTGATTATGCGTTTACAATTGATCAACAAGTATTGTTTTATGAACTTAAAACTTTTTCTGAAGCTCTTATGTGTTCTGATGCACTTAAATAGAAGTTGGTTATGGATGATGAAATCAAGTCTTTGCATGAAAATAGTACTTGGGTTTTAGTTCCTAAACCGATTGGTAGAAAGATTATAGGGTGCAAATTGATTTTTAAAGTTAAAGTGGGAAATTCTGAAAATGAGAATGTGAGATATAAAGCAAGACTTGTTGCAAAAGGCTATAATCAAAGGGAAGGGATAGACTTCAATGAAATATTTGCTCCTGTAGTTAAATTTAAAACTATCCATATATTGCTTACTCTTGTTGCTTAGAATGACCTTGAATATGATCAACTTGATGTTACAACTGCCTTTTTGTATGGTGATCTTGATGAGGAGATTTATATGGATCAACCACTAGGATATGTAGATAAAGAAAAATCAGATTGTGTGTGTCTTCTGAAAAAGTCATTATATGGTTTAAAACAGGCTCCTAGGCAGTATAAAAGATTTGATTCATTTGTTACTGGTTTGAGATTCGTGCGAAGCCAATATGATTCCTGCTTTTATTTCTTGCTCAGGGGTGACTATTCTGTCTACTTGCTTTTGTATGTAGATGATATGATGCTTATTAGTAAATCTAGAGCTGAGATTGATAAAATGAAGTTACAATTGAAATCAGAATTTGAAATGAAGGATTTAGGAGAAGTTAAGAAAATTTTGGGAATGGAAATAGACAGAGATAGGGAAAATGGTTTACTTAAGTTGCATCAAACGAGTTATATGAAAAAAGTCTAGAAGAAATTTGAATTTGAAAATGTTAAAACTGTTTCTATGCCTTTAGCTTTGCATTTTAAATTGAGTAAGTTACAATGTCCAAAAACACTATTTGAAACTTTAGAAATGGAGAGTATTCCTTATTCAAATGTCTTAGGTTCTCTAATGTTTGGTGTGGTGAGTACTAGGCCTGATTTGTCTTATGCTGTCTCTTTTCTTAGTAGATTCATGTCTAATCCAGGTTTGGAACATTGGGCTGCTTTAAAATAGGTCTTGAAATACTTAAATGGAACTTGTGATCTTGGTCTTATATTTAGAAGAAACAGTCAGAAGTTAAATCTATATGTATATGTTGATTCAGACTTTGTTGGTGATTTTGACTCACGTAAATCAACAACTTGCTATCAATTTTTGCTAGGTGGAAATTGTATAAGCTGAAAATCTCAATTACAACATATAGTTGCACTGTCTACAACTGAATATGATTATATTGCCTTGACTGACTGCTTTAAGGAATGTGTGTGGTTACATGACCTGCTGAGTGAATGTAAAATTTTGAATGAAATAGGGACTGTTTTCTGTGATAGCAAGTCTGCAATTCATTTGAGTAAAAATCCTGTTTTTCATGAACGAACAAAACATATAGATGTAAAGTTGCATTTTATAAGGGATATGATTGCTGATAAGGTGGTTTTGCTTGAAAATATAGATACAAATTTGAATTCTGCAGATATGGGTTCAAAAATAGTAACACAATTGAAGTTTCAATATTGTTTAGAACATATTGGCATGAGTAAAGTGTAATTGTGCATTTACAGTGCTGTTTTGAATTTTGAATGAATTGTACTTCAAACTTTTCAAATATCTGCATATACCTTGCTTCATGGTCGGATAATGAAGCATATAAGCCTGAGAAAGTTGTGATAAAGGCATAGGTTGAGTCATTCATACATGCTCTTTCTATGCTGCATGAATTCTGTCTGAGAAAAGTTTGTTAAAATCTGATGCATTGGTTGTTCATCTCTTAGTAATGGTCACCTCCTGAGTTTACATATAGAACATGTTTCTAATGGTTGACTGCTTTCAGTTGAATATCTTGGTACTTATACTGATACGTGCTGTTGTAGTGTGGTTAAGGTAGCTCAAATAAATCAACATTCAAATAAACATTAAGATGCATAATTAGAAATTAACTCAGGCTAGTACTATACTGCACTTGTTTCTGCGTTCGGTTTTTTGCACTGTTTTATTCTACAGGAAACATCTTATTGGACTGAATCATAAGCCCAAGGTGGAGATTGTTGAGAGTGTGCTCATGATCCAACCCATTACCAAGCCCGAATCTAGGCCCGAAGAGAGAGTACTTCTGTCCTTACTCTTATTTTCGTTTGTGTTACATTTTCACGCACAATGCACCCTTTAAGTTTTGAGCATGGCACACATTTTTACGGTCCCAAAGATATAGCCGAATGATGTAAATAATTTAGAGTCTAAACCCTCGGGTTCATGATGACTCAATTGAATTGTCAACCGGGTAACGCTAAGCGTAACTTGGAGGTTGAGAGTCATATGCTCGGTTTACACCTCAGTTGACCTCAAAGCCTCGTTTTTCGGGTTCATTAGGTTGGTTCTTGGTTTTGGGTCAAATCCTGTTCTTTGGGCCTGTTTTTAGTTCAACCCATATTATCCATTATCTATTTTTTGGTCCAGACATTTATCCTTGAACTATCTGTCTGATTGACCCGGTTGCTTGGCCCATTTATACCTTTACCTATTCTATTTTTTCCATCCATTACAGCCCAATTCATTTGAGCTCGTTTCCCCCATCTCCTCCAAACCTTCCAGATGATGGTATATATACGACACTTATATTTTTTCATCTCACTTTTCACTCACTCTCTCTCAGGTTATCTCTCGTTGCGGCTGTATCTCTCGAAACCCTAGTCTCGCTCGATCATTTCGATCGTCATTTGGCTCCCTTATATAGATCTTTATCCACCTTTCTCACCGGATCCGTGATCCTCGCTTCATAACCTCTCTATTGAACCGATTGGTTGAGGTTTTAGTGCTATTGGCGAGGTGTTACTCCGAGGCCAAACTGACGGCTCATGGTTCTGTTTGCGTTCTTAGCTCGTGCGTTCGATAGCTACACGCATTTGCTCTTCCGAAATAGGATTTCATATACACATACATATTCTGTTATTTGTATATTTCTGTTTTGTGTCGAAGAATTTTTTTTGGATAATTAAAATTTGTATTAAGAACAAAAGGTTTTTTACATATTTACAATGGGCCTAGGCCCAAACCTTTCTTACCAAACCTATACGTCACAAAACCTTCAGCATTGAGTTTACAATGTCACAAAAAAACTCCTTTAGCTGTTGTATTCTTCCGCTCATTCTGCAGAATTCCCTTTCGATCCGGGCATAGACAGAAATAAACCAGCAGGGAACAGCAGAAACATTGATCTCCTAGATGAAGATCACCACCGGCAGTACACTGACCAGTCTATACTCAGCACAATGATAACATCACCACAAACACATCCAATAACATATTCCTCTTGCAGCATATAGGAAGAAATAGCTCAGCCCCAGCAATGTAACTCTTCTCACTAGAACATAGATAGATCTGCTAATAATATTCAAACTCCCAAAAAAAATTGACATTAGTTTCCTACTCTAGCATTCTTCTATAATGTCGAGCTACTGCCAAGACACCCTAACGGATTCAACACCCAGCTCCCTAATCCATATAAGAATATCTCATTTTTAGCCTTCATCCATAGCCACCTGCATACCTGAATTCTTTTCACTGCTTCGGTGACCTGTTGTGTTTTGTGTCGAAGATTAACATTGTTCTTGTTTCTTGAACGTAGATCCGGCTCTTGACGTTCCTACACGCATTGATGATAAAATGACTACTAATGAGCTGCAATGTTCATACATCGCTATCCTATCATTTGTGTAAGAATGAAAAACAAATTCAAGTTCAACAATTACAGACCCACAAATTAATGAAAGTAATAATAGAGTTTATAAATGTTGGTGTGATAATTTTGCAGGGGGATCTATCTGCTCATCACCTGCAAGGAAAACTAATGTGGAATCGACATAGAACCTGGCAGCCTTTTTGTTTCCCCTTTGTGGTTCCATTTCATAACATTAGTTTTGTGTTGAGCAAGTGCAAATCTTGATGCCTGGCCTCTTGTGACTGTTGAAAGCCGTTGCGTGATGATTCCAAAGAATGTGCATGATCTGCGATGGCTCTGTCCAGTGGCTGGATTTTGTCTCTCTTTAAAAAGATTTGGCATTCCTACTCTCCCCACTTTCGCTGGCTCCTGCTGTTGGGTAGTTGTTCGAAGCAGCATTTCCGGAATTAGTGTGGATTTGGAGTCGTAGCACCTCCGGTAGCGTTAAGCTTGAGCCAAAGGAGAAGTTTCCTGCCGAGGAGCTCCATTTTGAAAGGAGTTGGGCTGCTTTATTTGTACGGAAGGGTCTTAAATTTGATGAAAGCGGACCCAATACAATAATCGGCGTCACGGGCCCGGAAGAAATATCGAGCCCGACCGTAATTTATAGGTTCGGGTCTCGTATGTGCAGGTGCGCGTGGTGTGAATTTAGTAGGAATATGGGTATCCTCCTCAAAACTCTCAATATCAAGGTGATTGGATTATCCCCACTATTCCATTATAAACTTATTCTTTCAACCTCTACGAAACCGGTATGGGACAATACCAAGTTTCTCAACACTCTCCCCTCAAGTCCGACTAGACAAGCCCTGTCGGACTTGAACACTTCACACCGTAAATATTAGTAAGCACTGTCGCGGCAAAACAACGGAAGTAATCGAGCTTAAACCTCGCTCCGATACCATCTTAAATTTGATGAAAGCGGACCCAACCCAATAATCGGTGTCACGGGTCCGTGAAGAAATATCGAGCCTGACCGTAATTTATAAGTTTGGGTCTCGTATGTGCAGGTGCGCGTGGGGTGAATTTAGTAGGAATGTGGATATCCTCCTTAAAACCCTCATATCAATGTGATTGGATTACCCCCACTATTCCTTTATAAACTATTCTTTCAACCTCTAGGAAACCATTATGGGACAATACCAAGTTTCTCAACAAAGGGGCAAGAGGATGTGTTCCATGAGCGTCCACCACCTTGGTGTAGGAGCTCCTGAATTTTTGTCAGTGAAGTTCTCACCTCCCATGGCCCATGAGAAGCGCTAGTGATACCTGCAAGTAGAAGTGAGTTGCAGGATTCAAGTTCAAAATAGTAGTAACCTGCACAAATGAGAGATCCAATTTCGTGATAGAGGGATTGGGCTTCTGCATTCAGCTTAACTCCTGGTGACAGTAGCATGAATAAAATTCCCACTAGAGTCTCGAGTTATCGCCCCCCTTCCACCGAAGAAATTCCCTGCAGCAAATTTAATTCCATGAGTAAAAAAAATTCCATGAGTATTGATCTAAACATAACCAGGAGCTGGAGGCAAGGGCGGAACTATGTGCAGGCTACCCCAGGCTTCAGCCCGGGGCCGATTTTGGCCAGCCCAAGGATTTTCACGGCCAGCTCCAGGCCGATTTTGATATCTTTAAGACCCAACCCGGGTGAATAATATTCTTAGGTCCGTTCTTGGCCGAAGAATTCCACCTTACAATGTCAAAGGACTTAATTTCCTGCACTGGAAATGTGAAGTCCATTCTACTTATACATCTTTGTTCTATCTGGTTATAGAACTGTATTAAGTTTGAATGAAAGAAAACTTTCTTGATTTGAATTTTATGGATATGAAATTTAAATTCTATGATATGAATTTTTTTTTTTTTTACATTTTACATTGCTTAATTTTTTTGGGATAACGATGGATTGGATTAATTATTTATTTTTCATTATTGAAGTCAGAGATATTGCCGATGAATGGATCAAAATGTATGCACATGCATGTATCCAAACACCATATGAAACCATTAACTAATACGTAATAATAGACTCATGACTATTATGAGAAGCTGACAATGAATAAAACAATGGACTACAGCCAAAAAAAATGAATAAAACAATGGTCATGACGACAACTACAGCCTTTTAATGGTTTCATCTAAATATTACAAAAAAAGGACAAGTTTCCAAATTTTACAAAAATTTTATAATCGGACCAAAATTGTTTAAGCTAACTTGAACTATAATTCCATTGGTATTTTTTTTTCTGTAAGTTAAATTTGTATTAAAAATGATTTGTGAATTTGTACAATATGTGCCGGATGAGTCTGACCCATAACACCAAAATGGATGCCCAAAAATAAAAGGGAAAGTCTAGGGGACCAGAAATTTCTGTTAAAATAAGAAAGTTGGTTCACTGCCCTGTCCTCCTCATAAAAAAGGTAGTGAATTAGGGCATTAAACCACCAAGATATTTGACAGCTTGCTGAAGGATAAAGAGTTCATCTCGTTGGTTGAAAAAATCTGGAATGATACGGGGTCCATGGTTACAAAGGTTTTTGTATTAAGGAAAAGCTTTAAGATGATCAGAAAGGCTAGCAGTGCTTGGAGTAAGGAAAAAATCTCAGACGCTAAAGACAAAATCAGTAAGTTTAGAAGGGACCTGGAGGCTCTGGAACTTAAGGCAGAAAGGGGTGAGTTGAGGGAGGATGAAATGAATCAGCCAGAGGCAATATGGACTGAGATCAAGAGACTTAAGAAAGAGCTTGAAATGACTGCTTATCAGAAATTCAGAATACAGTGGCTTCAGGAGGAAGATGAAAACTCGAGGGTCTTTCATAATTATGTGAAAAGGAATAGAGCTAAGTATTGTATAAAAGGAGTCTGGTATCAAACCAGATGGGTGGACAGCCCAGAACAGGTGAAGGAGTGCTTCAAAAGGGATTTTGAGAACAAATTCAAGGAACCGAGGGTATACAGACCAGTTTTAAACTGTCAAGGTTGTAAGCAATTAAGTACAGAATCTGCCACCCAGCTGATTCAGCCGTTTTCTGAGGACGAAATTTTTAGTACAATTATGAGCTGTAGTGGGAGTAAAAGCCCTAGTCCGGATGGAGTGAACTTCAATTTCATCAAGAGATTTCTTCCATCCATGAAAGAGGATATTGTATTAATGGTTCAAAAATTCTTCAGGAACAGCAAAATAGTTAAAGGAGGTAATGCTGCTCATATAACTCTGGTAGCAAAAAAAGGATCTCCACAAGTGGTTCAGGACTACCTTCCCATTACTCTCGTCAGAAGCATGTATAAAATCATTGCAAAATTATTGGCAACAGAGTCAAGGTCATGCTAAATGAAGTTATCGATCAGAAACAAACAGCTTACATCAAAGGCAGAAGGATTTTGGATGGAGTGTTATGTGCTAATGAGGTGATTCAGGAAGCCAAAGACCTGAAGCAGCCAATTCTGATTTTGAAACTGGATTTTGAGAAGGCATATGACTCAGTGAGTTGGAATTTTCTTGATAATATGGTTGTCAACATGGGGTTTCCAAGCAAATGGAGGAAATGGATAAGAGAATGCTTGAGTTCAGCATCTACCTCAATTCTGGTTAATGGCAGCCCATCCAAAGAGTTCATACCTCAACGAGGGCTGCGTCGAGGTGACCCCTATCACCGTTTCTATTTTTAATGGTTGCTGAGGGTCTCAACTTCATGTTAAATAAGGCTGTGGAGGAAAATCTGATAGATGCAGTTGAAGTGGGTTGTGATAGAGTTAAGATCTCTCATCTTCAGTTCACGGATGATGTGTTACTATTTGGTCAACGCAACCAGAAAAACATACATGTGTTCAAGGCCATATTAAGAAGTTTTGAACTTATCTCTGGATTACGTATCAATTTCCATAAGAGCAGTTTGTTGGGAGTGCATGTGGAGGCTGGTCTGATACAGGAAATGGCTGATTATCTCAACTGTGAAGTAGGTCATTTGCCCTTCAAATACCTTGGCCTGCCTGTTGGTGCGATATCAAACAGAATTAGCACATGGAAGCCCCTTATCGACAGGTTCAGAAACACATGTGATAGCTGGGCTAATATAAATTTGTCCATGGCTGGTCGGGTGGTGTTGATCAACTCTGTACTGTCCTCATTGCCCATGTACTACTTCTTGATGTTCATAGCCCCTAACCAAGTCCTAGAACAACTCGAATCAATCCAAAAATCCTTTTTTTGGGGAGTGAGAAATGATAAAAAAAAAGAGTGCATTGGGTTTCTTGGGATAGGATCTGTCAATCGAAAAAGGATGGAGGTTTAGGTATTAGAAAGTTGAAGGATGTGAATCTAGCACTATTTGGAAAATGGGCAGCATCACTGTTAGAGGATGGAGAGGATGAGGTGTGGAGAAAGATTATAACATCTAAGTATAGGCATGAGGGAGAGGTTAAAATAGGGGACTGACGAGTATTAGCTACAAGAGGGAGTGGAAGTGATAATCATCCGATAGTTTGAGTCGGGAGGTCTAAACAAACTAGATGGTGGCAGTGTGTGCAAAAAATAGGTAATGACCAGTGGTTTAGGGACATGATGAAGCTGAAAATAGGTAATGCCAACGAGTCAGATTTTGGGAGGACACCTGGGTAACTGATTCACCCTTAAAACAGAATTTCTTGAGATTATGGAGGTTAGACGTAGTACAGGGTAAAAGGGTGGCTGATTATGGGAAGTGGGTTGATGAGAGGTGGGTGCGGGGGTAGAAATGGAGACGTAGGCTATTTGAGTGGGAGGAAGAGGAGCTGCTGGAACTAACCTCTATATTATCCTTTGTTGTTATGCAGGATCATACACCAGACGCATGGAGCTGTGTTGAAACTGCTTCAGCAAGATATGAGACTAAAATAGCCCTCCAAATCATGCAGCAACAGCAACAATTGATGGCAGATGAGATCGAAAATGAAACATTGAACGAAGTTTGGAGCAACTTCATCCCGAAGAAAGTCTCTATCTGCTGCTGGAGAGCCTTGCAAGGAAGATTACCTACCAGAGTCAATCTACAAAGACGAAGCATTATTCAGCAAGATCAAAAGGTTGAATGCATACTGTGTGGCTCTGCTCAAGAAATCGAAGATCACCTCTTCAAGCTATGCAATTTCAGCCGACTACCAAATTTCTCAACCCTCGTCGACTTGACCTCATTTTCTTCTCGTGTGACAGTAACAAAACCTTCTTGTTCTCATTCGTCGACTCGGCTTCGAGGGAATTTTTGTTCTCGTTCGTCGCCGGTTTCTTCACGTTCGTTGGTCCCATTTTCTTCTCGTTCGTATTCCTTCTCGTTCGTTTTGCTTCCTTTATATTCGTTAGTCGGGGTTCAACGGAATTTTTGAAAGGTATTGGAGATTATTTCAACTGCTGTAAATTAGCTCTAATAGGAGTTAATTGTGATTAGTTATGGTGTTAATTTGAAGAAATTGAAATGATTGTAGTCCTAATTCAGAAATTAGGGTTTCGATTTTTAGGTTGCATAATTTGGGAATTTTGTTTCAGTCTGTTTCACGAGCCTGTATTAGACTGTTCGTTATGGTTACAGTCCATCACAAGCCTGTATTAGACTGTTAAGGCTGTTCGTTATGGACTGTTCCAACTCAGCATCCAGATTCCCACATCACGGCATCAGTGATGGACTGTTCGTTATATTTTTTTTATATGCTAATTCTTTTGGTTGTTATTTGTAGATTAGTACTATGTCGTCATCCGTTAATGATGAAGACATG
>JAOYMZ010014504.1:0-20021 GCA_025802335.1 Pinguicula primuliflora
TATCCAAAATGAGGTGCTCTTGGATGACTAGGGTAAGATTTGGAAGTCATTTACCAACTAGCCCCTTTGATTCTTCATTTGCATCCATCATTTAGTAAGGGTAAAATAGATATTCACGCAGAATGTATACTTTGTAAAGATTTTAGTCTATATCCAACTTAGAGGAGCCAAACACACACAAAGTGTGAAAAGAAGTTGTTCAAGACCCCTAGGGTTAGTTGCTGGTGAAATTACAAGGTCACCCTCCCAGTCGTTTGAGAGATTAAACCCGAACAAGGGACCAATTTGTCATTGCGCAGATTCTGGACCACTTGTAATATTTTTGCTCCAAACTCTATCCTCCACTCATTTTTAGGCTTGTTGATGAATAAAAATTGTAGAGGACTCTTTGAACAAGCTCCTGGTGAAATTTCAGCTTAATCCATTCTTTGGTTAGTGAGATACAGCCGTTGCAAGGTTACTAAAGTCATTTCGCACTTCTTTCTCGAAATGGAGAGACACCTTTTGCAAGAGTAGTTGGAAACTTCCCAAATTGTGTAGTTTTGCCCCCAAGACTTGAATCCACTTATTTATTTGAATTTGAGGGACCAAAATATGTGTATAACACGTCCCATGTTGCCAAATGTTGCAAAGGGTCCGTGACATGCCTAAATCATCTCCATGTTCGGCCTTTTGAAATTGGATCTTTAGCTTTGAGAAATTCCTATCAAAACATGTATAAATCAAGCTAGAATATATATAAATAATAAATATGTATGTGTTTCTCCAATCTAGTTGAAATGAACATAATTTGAGCCATATTCTTAGTATTTAGGGAATGAAATGATATAAACTAATGCATGAAATAAGCCCTAAATAGGTGCTTATCATGTGTCCCATACTGCCACAATGCACACATTTCGCCCCCACTCTTCGAGCAGCAGCATTTCCGGTTCTATCTCCAAAACCTCGCGCTAGTTGAGCTGTCCACCTTCTGTTAGGGACTACATTAACGCCATAACCACTTCCCTTTAATGCTCCATGGTACTTCACCATAAAGGCCCCTTGGTTATTCATCTCTACATGACTTGTGTTCTCAGCTCGCTGTTGCTCAACTGTCAGAATCATGGCATACACCTTATTGAGGCCAGGCAAAGGTTCATATGCCAAGATTTGGCTACTAACTTGTTCAAACTCAGTGTTTAACCCAAACAAAAACTTCATAACTTTCTCTTCTTCCACATACTTCTTCATCACGCCACATTCACATTTATCTAGTGGTCTCAGGTAATTTAACTCATCCCACAACCCCTTCAATTTACTGTAATACTTAGTGATAGAGTGTCCACCTTGCTTGAGTGTAGCTATTTCTCTTCTTATCCAATACACCATGGGACCATTGTATTGTCTCAACCTCACTTCAAGTTCAAGCCACAAGTCTCTCGCACTGGTAGTCGTGTATTGGAATCCCTCAAGCACCTCTTTATCGATAGAATTGTATATCCACAAAGCTACCATTAGATCAGCCCTTTTCCATGCCATGTATTCTTCAGAATTTCTATCAACTGGCGGCTCAAATGATGCATCTATCAACATTTTTTTCCCTTGGCTCCTAAATCCATTCTGATTGCACGGCTCCAAGAATGATAATTCTTGGTATTTAACAACACTGTAACCAAAGGCATACCAGGTTCATCCAAATCTCGGATACGAAAACACCCCTTTTGTTCTGACCCAGTTGGAAGCTCCAACTTTGGGTCTATGGCAACGCCTTTGAGAGGTAATTTGGACTCATCTCCAGACATCTTGACAGAATAAAACTTGGATACACAGCTCGGTTATGAAATATAGAAAAAAGTGAGATCTTGCAGGAACAACAGCGGAATTCAGCTAAATTACAGCTCTGATACCATCAAAGAAACTGATAATGTGAATAATCAGTTAACTCCTTACCACAGACAGCACACCAGCAACCAACACGACAAATAGGCAAGAAGATTTAACAGAGTTGAAAAGCAACAGCTATGGCAGGCAAAGAAGACATTCGGGAAAGTTCTTTTCATTTCACTATCAACATTCGTACACTTTGTTCTCTTTATACGTGTGTGACTATAGGATATACGGTCTGTATTACAAGCCCAATGGGCTCCTATACAAACAAACCAACAAAAGTTGCTAAATGTAAATATACTTGTGTAACTGAAATGACCACGCTTCTTCCCCTGTAGTTATTCTTTGTACTCCTCCTGTTTCTTTTCGAACCTTTCTCTCACATTTCCTTCATATGAATCTTCATGTAATTCAACAGAAGCAAAATCCTGGAAATATGACAACCAGGAAGTAATCGATGGTTAAATTTACATTCCATAAAAACGTGCGATAAACATGGCAATGGGCAGACCAGGCTTGTGAGGTGTAAAAAAGAAAACGGGAAGAAATAAACAAAGAAGCTACCTTGAATGCATATTTCAAACCCAGATTATCATCATTGTATTGAGCAGTGCACACTCCGTCCAAAATATGATCATTGAAAGTTCTACTTACAGACAAATTTCTCTTCTCTTCCATTTCTCCCTCTCTCTCCTCTGAAAAAACTTCACCAATAGGAAATTTAAAAGTTACTCTTGGCTGCAAGCAAGGGTTGATTTTTCTTTGCCACAAGGTCATCGCGCATTTTTGAAAATGCCACTGTTCGGACTTGACAAGTCCGAGAATAAAGCCCGGACTTGCCAAATCCGGGAGTTTTCGCCCGGACTTGCGAATATTGGAAATTATAAATCCCGGTCTTCGCAAGTCCGGGAGTGATTAGCATGGCTAATCTCAGTGCTTAACCTTTGGCGGGAAATTTCAGTGCGAACGCAGGACCCGGACTTCGGAAGTCTGGTGGTTTTGGCACGAATACAAGCCCCGGAGTTGCAAAGTTCGGGACTGTGCAGAATCCCAAACTTTCGAAGTCCGGGATGTTTATTATAAATTTACCCCCAATTTTTACATTTCTACCACCACCAACACAACAAATATTCGACGATGAACAACTACTACGGTTCAGGATTCTACGTCGGTAGCGATTCGTCTGGACAATGGAATTTTAATTTTCCACCCACCCATGACGATGATCAACAGCAAATGAGTATAGATGGAGGGTGGGAACCACCATATAGTACCCGATCCACCATTCCACCACCTGAAGCCATCGAGCTTTTTACAGATACGTAAGCTGATTCGACGGGGCCTGTAGATGGAGGTGAGATCCTTACTATTCGCCCAAGACCCCGGGTCGACCATATGTATCCAGCGCCATTAGATGGTGGACCTGCGGAGTGGCATCATAATTAATATCCTCAACTTGGGGATTCTATGGATATTTCCCCATCTATGAGCACAATTCGTTTCGACGACGACATTGATTTGCTCGAGGTCGGCCAATTATTCAAAGACAAAGCACGTTTGCATTGGGCCGTCGAGCAATATTATGTTGTACACGTAAAAAGAGAATATTGTGTGTACAAAAGTGATATAAAGAGGTTGCTACTGCAGTGCAAACACTTCGAGAATACCTCTTGCATGTGGAATCTCACCTCACATTTCAGACCAAATGGGTGCAAGTGGGAAATCACCAAAATGGGCTACTCCTACACGTGCGAAGCTAATATGGCTACTGAGTATCATTACAATCTGACGAAGAGCATGGTCGCCCGAGAATTGGTTGGATTATTAACCAATGATCCAGGTACCCACTAGTTATATTTATTATTCATTAACATACTAGTACTTTATTATATTTTAACACTACTGAGTTTGATATTTTAGCTATTACGGTACAACAAGTGCAACTGATGATATAATTTAAGTACGATTTTGAAGTCAAGTATTCGAAAGTTTGATTTGCCCTATAACAGACAACTGAGTTGGTGCACGGAACATGGTTGTCTGGCGTCAGAAATTTGCCCACATACCTAACAAAACTAAAGCACTGGAACCCTACACATGTTGTTGATTGGGCTCTAAGGGATACAGATATTCCTACGGAAAAAGAGTTAATCTATGTGTTTTGGGCATTTAGGCCGTGCATTGCTGCTTACTAACATTGTAGGCTGGTCATTTCTATCGACGGTACGCATCTCTATTGTCCTTACAAGCAAAAGTTACTCATTGGTATAACACAAGATGTTAGTGGACCCCCTCACATTTGCATTTGGTCGATTCTGAGAGCGAGGCTGCATGGTATTAGTTTTTAGAGAGATTGATACTATACGTGATTAAAGACAGACCTACTTGTATAATTTCTGACAGACGAATAGGTTGTCTGAATGTAATTAGCCGACTTCCAGCATTCAATGGTCAGATCGATGTGAACAGATTTTGCCTACGTCATATTTATTCGAATGTTAGTGCGCATTGCAAAGATAAGGTGGTGAAGGAAATAGCTTGAAAAGCGGGTTCAACGACGAGCAAAATAAAGTTTCATGATCAAATGGATCAGATACTCGCTCATAAACATGTTGCGCACAAATACTTAACAGACATTGATGTAACCAAGTGGACCGCATCCTACGATGGTGGTGCTCGTTTTGGAATAATAACAACGAATCAGGTCGAGTGCTTTAATGGAGTGCTTAAGGGTGCACGACATCTTCCGATCACCTCAATAGTGCGACAGAAGAAGGAGATCTGTATTAAATATTTAAGATCACGAATGGATGACTGTGCGAGGATGACCTCAAATTTTGATGTGTGAAGCGATAAGGCTAGACTCTTCTATGAGACTGCGACTAAGCGCGCCCCAAAGTATATTGCAAATAATTTTGAGTCTATATGGACGCTTGAGAGGTATGTAGCGCAAGTTACAACCCAAAAATCAGAAGAAACGCAGAAACTCATACTCGCTGATCGTATGTACTATTGTGGGAAGTGGTTGCGATTTGACATCCCCTGCTCGCTCACGATACAGGTTATTTTCCTTATATCTAAACTTGATATTTTATTAAATATTAAATTTAATCAATCAAATACTTGTAGATTTATCGTAAATACCGTGTGAATCCTCTGAATTACTGCTTCTCGGAAATGACCATCCAAGCTCTTAAAAGGACATATTAAGTATCAGAGCTCGTCTATACCGTACGAATCAGACCCACGAAAACCCCAAGAAACCCACGTGCTGTTATTTAATTAGCCACTGCTGTGGCAACACTTTTTCAGCACCCTATCATATCAGTCCACCTGGTATTCGTCCGATTTTGGTGTGGGTTTTTTCGTCCGATTTAGAATTTTCCGAAGTATCATTCTTACCACATGGTCCAATGTTTGAGGTACCTGTGCCACCTTTCACGCTAACACATTCCCTTGTTAGACGGCAAAGGATGAGGCCAGGTCCAGAACCCCAAGAACAAAGTGAGAGAATACCAAACGAGATGGACGCAGGAAAGAAGAAAGAACAACGCAGAGTAAATATTAAATTCATTAAATTTGATAAATTAAATAAATGTATATCTAACCATACACTAATATTTTTTTAGTAGAAGCAACCCCCTCCAGAAATACAACCTGACGAATTTTATGACCTACCGTTTTGATTCATTTGTTATTGACATATATTTGAAAACTATAAGTAATGAAATTTTTTTATCAATGAACAAAATTTATTACAAATATAAATTAGAATAAGTACACATTTTCTTATTACAATGTGTGTTGAGCCTTCCTAAATCACAATATTAAATTATTTTTCGTTCCTTGTCATAACTTTGTCGAGTTTAACCCTCCTAAATTGCAATGTAGAGATCAATTCATCTAATTTCTCGTATAATTGATAATACATATTTTTGTTGAATTTGAAAAGAGGCTCACCGAATATATGTATTATCAACCATAGAAAAAAGTGGATAAACTGATCTCCACATTACAATTTTGAATGGCTAAACTTGTCAAAGTTATAACAAGGAAAGTAAAAAATTTAATAACCACGTGTGGTTGATCGGATGCTACACTTTTGCATGAATCCGCCCAAAATGAAGGAGTCCATAGTTTCTCAAAAATCCGTCTATCCATCGGTCAGCGTGTACAACCAGAACCTCAGTTGCGAAACAGCTGAGCAACTGCCATCATAGAAAGTTTTAATTTGACAAAGTTATGACAAGGAACAGAAATAGTAATCAAGCCCATGAAGATGATTATACCATCGTCGTCGATGCAATTGTAATCTGTGTAACAATTCATAATTAATTCATAAAAAATTGTAACTAAGAAAAGTAAGGAACTTAATATTTACTGATAGCTGACCTTTAGGCGATGACGTGTGAGAATTTTCAACGTCGTGACGGCTACCGACATCTCTTTGGAGAATAAAATGATGAGATGAAGAAGAGGGAAGTGTGTGTTTATATAGTGGAGATCCCGGACATCGAAAAAACGGGACTTTGTAAGATTCCGGTCTTTCGATGTCCGGAAAACATTTGCCGCCAAATGTGACTAAATCTTGGACTTCCGAAGTCCGAAAAACCTTAAGCACAGAGATTAGCCAAGCTACTCACTACCGAACCCACGAAGGCTGGGATTTATAATTCTCGGTATTCGCAAGTCCGGGCGCAAACTCCTTGATTTAGCAAGTTCGGGCTCTATTCTCGAACTTGTCAAGTCCGGGCTCCAAATCGTTCCAAGATGGAGGAGGAGATGTTCAATTAATCTATTCATTTAATCCTTTATCGTAATATTATTTTTTTATTATATTCCAGCCCTGGTATCAGCAGACACTCGTGGTGCCTCTCTATTTAGGTTGAGGCAGGTGAAAATCTTCAAGATGAGACGGGTAAAGAACCATCTTCCATTTTCATTCTATAACGTTAATGATTGAGTTTTGTCCCCCCTCAAGTGCCTAACTTCAAATTCTACCCATCTGCAGATCAGGAGCCATCCAGCTATTGCGTGCAAATGTCCTCCATTGCAGTCACAGTACCCACCCCAAACCCATTGTAGCTTATTGGCATTAGTGATCTGTCTGTAATGGCCCTTCATATGGGGCACGACATGCTATATATTCTAGAAATATGTACTTATTGGGATATGACATATGCCATCTTTGGCTTTGCTGTTTAGAATAACGCAGAAGAAAGAATTGAGAGGTGGCATTGTCTTTGTTTGTTTACCAGTAATTGGTGTTCATATTATTATGAATAGACTCCGTAGATGGCGTGACAGATGTTGCAATTTGCAATTGTAAATCCAATAAATGGGATGTCCATTTTTTCAGTTGCTGGGGCCAAATATTAATCAATACACTCCACGTTTTTGCTGCTGTGAACTTTAGTCGTGGGTTTCATACAACTTTCACATCACAAAATAGAGTGAATGAATGACTGCTCACGGAAACAAATATTAATATTTACTGTTGAAATGAAAGAGCAAATGTGCCCCTAATGCTTTCTTACGCTTAGATTGATAGCTTTAAATAGTAAGTAAAAGTGGTGAACTCATAATCATAACCTTGTGCAAATGCTTCTGTTGAACACACTTACATTTTTTTCAAATTAAATTTATGCACACTCACACACATGAGATTTGGTGTTTCACTGTGGGTTCAGGCTCGATTTTATTCAAGGGCTCGGGACCCGTATGTTGGGTCGACCCAGTTTATTTAAAAATATTTTAGATGTTATCAGGGCCGAGTTTGAGGCCCATTTATTTCCGCTGCGCTTTGCAGTGTGAGATGTTCAAGTCCGACAGAGCTTACGTAGTCGGATTTGAGGGGGGAGTATTGAAATGAAAAGACAAATGTCTCGTACCAAAAAGATAACTTCAAGAATCCAAGTATAAATAAGTTAAGTGAATTGAACTTCACCTTAAGCTTAATGTTCTAATGAGAGTAATTCACCTACCTAATAATTAACACCACGAGTACCCACACACACAAGACCCAAACCTAGAATAACGGTCAGACTTGATATTTATCAAATGAGCTCAAATGACCCCAATGCGCGAACCTGTTCTCTTACATCCATTGCAGGAGAATGGGATATAGCAAGAATAAGGGAATATCTCCCGCAACCACTGTTGGATGAAATACAAGCCACTATGCCACCGAAAGAACTAGCAGGCTCAGATAAAAGAATATGAAAACTTCACAACTTCATCAGCTTATGAGAAGATTGCATCCCAGTCATGGGAACCAAGGAATTCAACCTGACAGAAAATCTGGAAAATTCCGGTGCTTGAGAAAATTCGCATGTTCATCTGGAAACTCTTAAGGAATGCATTATGGACAAATTAGGAAAGGAAGCGGAGAAAATTGACAAGCAATCCCCTCTGTCATCTGTGCGACCACGAGGAATCAATACTACACGTACTAAGGGATTGTTACCGCAGGAAATTGGTGTGGAGAGGCCTAGCTACAAAGCTGCCAAAAAAATTCTGGGACCAGGTGAGCGATCGAAACTGGGCGCCTGCAGGGAGAAATTCCATGGGAAGCTTGGTTCATGCAGACATGCTGGAGTATCTGGACAACAAGGAACGCAAAAATTTTCAAGGATGACAAAACAGAAATCTCGAGCCTCATCTCCAGGATCAATGCAATTGTATATGAAACTCACAGAATCTTCAAGATTTACCAATGGAAGCTCTTCAACAAGTGCAAACTGGGGCCATACTCTCAGGGAATCAAAACTCAGTCAGACCAAGACCAACACACAACACAACTTCAACAAGCGACGGATAGTTCGCAGGAAACAAGGAATGTAACATATTTCTTGAGAACGGATGGAGCAATATCTCAGTACTCATCCAAAGCTGGTATCGGTGGAGTAATCCAAGACCGAGAAGATAGAACTGTGTTGGCATTCTCCAGAAGAATTCATAGTTCAATTGTGCTCCATACAGAACTTTGAGCCATCATCCATGGCCTTGAACTAGCTGCCAGACATGGACTTCCTCGAGTAGTGTGTTATACTGACTCTCGAATGGCGCTGGAAGTGATTGACAATAGTGAGAATCAAGAATCCGTGTCGCATTTCCACATACATATACACAGGTTACATTAGCTATTCTCGGAAATCACTTTCTGCTACTCCCCAAGATACGAGAATACAGCTGCAGACAGGTATGCGAAGCTGAGTTTATCACTGAACGACTGGAACATCCGATTATACTCAGCTAAGAGGGACGAGTGAGACATGGAGCCCCCCCTTCAGCTTGCAGCACCAACACATCTGACTGAGTTTAGTTGTGATGAAGATGACCAGGAAAGCCATGGCAATCTGCCTGACCAAAGCTTCCAATTCGACCAACCCTGAGAGTTGTATAGCTTTTGGAACTTGACACACTTTATATTTAGTGTCTCCCGTGTATGAAAAAAAAATAATAATAAAGAGGTGGCAGGCCCAATCAAAATTAAATTTAAATTAAAAAATCAAGAATTACAAATAGATTAGGTCCCATTATCCAACCCAAAAAGGCAATAATTGAGACGCCAATAAAATAATTGTTTTTGTGACAAGTCATCTAAATCCAATTCCAAGTTCGCTTGAATCATGTGAACCTTTTATGAGCGTTAAATAAATTTTTAGTTCAATCTTCAGGAAAGTGTGGATGGTTGTCTGCAAATTTTCGCACTCTTGATCGACACAATGAAGATGAATAAAGAATCCCGTGGAATTCGTTGTTAACCATGTCTGTTTCTATGCCTTTTATAAAAGATTCGATTCAAGAGGTAGAAGAATCCAAGTTCGTCCTTCCCACGCACAGATACTGGTAGTAGCTTTATCTGAAAACAATGGAGCCATAAAAGCACGTGGAGAACAAGCTCCAATTCTGAGAGTGGCAGACTGCCAGTTGGATTTTCACGTTCAAATCTGGAAATTACAGAGGTAAAAAAATCGAGAGCTGAAGGGGGAGGGAAGGTGCCATTGGGTCATGGGTGTGAGAGAGTCAGTGATTGCCAAAAAAGGGACCAACGAGAAGATAAAAAGAGAAAATAAAGCTAAACCCAAGTAGGATTGATGAATAAAGAGAAGCAAAAAAGGCAGAAGGTCGATACTTGCAACGCTCAAGGGTCACAGTTTTTCCTTCTCTTTTTTTGATAAAGCTTTTCCTTCTCTTTTATCTGCTTCATATTTGATTGCAAGTGAAAAGTATATTTTGGGTAAAGGGAAAACGGAAGGAAGGAGAAAGAAACGGAAAGCCTCCCTGAAAAAGGGACACTTGGGTTTATCTTTGTGATGAGATCCATTCTTGTGATTTAAGCAGAGAGTAGGAGAAAGCAAAGACGACAAATAGGAAAGGGTTCTGTGTTCTTGTTCTATGATCGGCCGAAATTTCTCATTCTGGTGATTGGATTTCTGAAGTATTTGAACAGATTCAACTTCTATGGGCGGTGGTGTTGCAGGGTTTAGTTTTCCCGACCCCCTTTTTGAAGGTTTAATTCTGTAAGAGCTTCCAATTTTGATGGAGAACAGGGAAACGGAAGCGGTGGCTTCAACTGCTGGTGCGCTTCCTCCACAAGCTGAGGAGCTGCTGAAGAAGATCCAGGAGCTTGAATTAGGTCACGCACAGTTGAAGCAAGAGATGTCTAAACTCATGACTTCGTCCACGCCTGGAACTATATCTGCTGATCGTCATCACAAGCAGAGGTCTCACTCGGTTTCCCCACAAAGGGCAGCTCGGCGGAGAGCCGCAGCCGCCGCAGATCGTAATCCGCTGATGGTATGGAAGAAGGGATCGGTTTCGTTTAGACATTCATCACCGTTACAGAGGGAGAGTCGTAATGGGGATGATTGGGATGGTAGAGGAGGAGGAGTTGGTAGGGGGCCTGCAGCGATTGAGTTCACGGATAAACAGTATTTGAACATATTGCAGTCAATGGGGAACGCAGTGCATATATTTGATCTGAACTTTCGGATCATATACTGGTTAGTCCGTTGGATTGAACAAAACTTCCCATTTTAGGCGATTGCACATTCGTTGTTATCTTTTTCAATCCGTGGATTTGGATTTCTGGAATGCTGGATGTTGTTAAGATGTCAATTTGCAGGACAAAACTGAAATTATATATACCAGTCTCGTTCTAAGAGTTCACGTTTGATTTTGTGCAGGAACAGAGGCGCTGAACATCTTTATGGATATTCAGCTGCGGAGGCTCTAGGGCAGGATCCTGCTGAGCTACTAACGGATTCTCCGGATTTGGCTAAAAACATTATGACTCGTCTGAGAATGGGCGAGAGTTGGACAGGTCAGTTTCCAGTAAAAAATAAGAGAGGGGATCGGTTTATCATTGTTGGAACAAACACCCCATTCTATGATGATGATGGCACTTTAGTTGGAAGTATATGCGTCTCAACTGATTCAAGGCCTTATCAAAAAGCTAAGACTGTAACTTCATCCGGTGATTTGGAAATTTATTCCGGTTTTAGCAGTCCCAGAAACAATCATCAACAGCCCCTACAAGTTGCAATTGCCTCCAAACTGTCAAGTTTGGTGAGTACTACACTGTGCATGAGTGTCATTTATTTTCCATTCTAACACGATTAAATTTCTATCAGGCTTCAAAAGTAGGGAATAAGGTCATGTTGAAAATGAGGTCCTCGGAAAACAACTCGGATCGTGAAGGTGGCAGTGGGGATAGTCATTACTCGGATCATGGTCTCTCTGATGCAGTCATGTCTGAAAATCGGGAAGATGCAGCTTTGAGTGGTGCTAGTACCCCACGAGGAGATGTACGGCCGACTGCCTTCGGATTTTTCTCTGGTGGGAGCCATGATGGAAATTCTCATGGAAAATTATTGAGAGATTCTGGTGATGAGAGTGAGGCTAAACCTGGAATTTCTAGGATGCTTACCTCCAAAACCGAGTCTTGGATTGGCAAAAAAGGGTTGTCATGGCCTTGGAAAGGAAATGAACGTGATGGAACAGAACCAAAGTCTTCACGTTTCTGGCCATGGTTACATAATGATCCGGAGAATGAGCTCAGACAGCAAAAGGATGCTGCTAGTGGTGTGAAGTTCGAGAATCACGTGAATGATGATACCATTAAGACCGGGAATAATGAGGCTTCTGGGTCTTGGTCCTTTTCAGTTAATGTTAACAGTACAAGTAGTGGTAGTAGTTGTGGAAGCACCAGCAGTTGTGTACTACACAGAGCTGACACAGATGCTGATTGTTTGGATTATGAAATCTTGTGGGAGGATTTGACTATTGGAGAACAGATTGGTCAAGGTCAGTTCCTTACTGCCTTTTCATTTTTTAGTTAAAAAAGTAAGACCGGTACTTCAGCTGTTATTGAACATCGGGACGAATGGATTTGCTAGTGTTGTAGTCTGATGTATTTTCTTATAATGATATTTGTTACCTCATACATCTTTTTTTCCATATATGTATGCAGGTTCTTGTGGAACTGTGTATCATGCTCTGTGGTACGGATCAGTATGTTCTTTTGCTCTTCTTGTACAATAATCTTACCTATTACTACAGCCAAGCCACCAGCATAGGGGAAAAATGCAACAAAACAAATCTATGCAAAAGTTACTAGCATGACGTAGCTACCCGAGCATTTTTTTCAAAGATCCTTGAGAAGTAGTAATCATAACAAAAGAATGTGTCATGAGGTGTAAATTGTAATTAAACTTATTGATATACTTTTTCATGGTACTAAATGTTTTGTCTTTATATATTAATTTTCTACTGAAAAGTTGCAAACTGAGTAGGTCACTGTATACTCCCAAATTCCCACTACGGGTATGTAATGTGATGAACTCTTTTAATTCGTGATTTACATTCAAAGGTATCACTCGTTAGAGCCAATTTTCTAGAAACCCTTTCTCATCGAAGAACCTCTGTGTGTTCAGGATGTCGCTGTAAAGGTATTTTCAAAGCAAGAGTATTCTGATGATGCGATATGTTCTTTCAGACAAGAGGTGGGTATGCCCTACTGCTTATTGGTGCCTTGGTTGAATTCTGGGCATAAAGTAGAGCTCTCACGCTGGAAGATCTTATTGTATTTTTACTCTTTGCCTTCATTTCTAATATTTAACTCTATCCCGGAGAAACGGGAGATACATTTTCTATTCATGCTTTTCATTGAACAAAATAAATAAAAAATAAGGAAAAAAAATATTAAAGGCAATCTTGACTAATATGATCTTGTTGATATGTGCATGCTAAAGGGTTTTGCTCTTTTCTAAGGTGTCTCTGATGAAAAGACTTCGACATCCAAATATCCTCCTATTCATGGGTGCAGTTACTACTCCTGAACGTCTTTGCATTGTAACAGAGTTTCTTCCACGGTATTCCTTACTTGGGCTTCGCTCGGGCCATTTTCTTTCTTCCTCACTCTCTTAATATATATATTTCTCCAAACTGCTACCTCATTTGCTTGCATGCTTGTGCTGTGTACTTATATGCGGTTCCTTCTCTTTGATTTGATGCAGTGGAAGTCTCTTCCGGCTGTTGCAGAGAAATACACCTAAATTAGATTGGAGGCGCCGCATTCACATGGCTTTAGATGTGGTAATTGTAATTGAAGTTCAATAATAATTGTTGTACACTTCATGCCGTATTTTTCATTATACTCACCCTAGTGGTTTTATTTTGTATGTTCTCTACTTTCCTGAGGTAAACTCATTACATAAATTATCATTATTGAGTTCTCCATTGAAATGTTCACATATTTGCAGGCACGAGGTATGAACTATCTTCATCATTGCAATCCACCAATTGTTCATCGTGATTTGAAGTCTTCAAATCTTCTCGTGGACAAGAACTGGACTGTGAAGGTGCTCCTCAAGTCCACCATTCTATGTTCATTCTGTTCATGATCTTACTTCTTTTGATTTTTTTTGGGAACTCTAGATCTCTTTATAATGATGCTGCAACAGGTTGGTGACTTTGGTCTCTCACGCCTTAAACATGAAACTTATTTGACAACGAAGACTGGCAGAGGAACGGTATATATCTAACTAGCAAATCGCCTTTTTTGTGTGTTCTTCTGATATTGATGGTAGTAATTTCGATTGATTTAAGTGCCTCAACACTTATAAAATTACTTTTTTAATTATTTTTTTTTTTGTGGGCAATTCAGCCTCAGTGGATGGCTCCAGAAGTCCTTCGGAATGAACCTGCAGATGAGAAGTATTGGATCATGCCATTATGTGTGCTTAAATTGTTAGGGAGGAAATTAACCATCCAATTTAAAAAAAAAAATCTTCTTGTTTGCATTTAACAGGGTGGATGTGTACAGTTTTGGAGTAATACTATGGGAACTTGTATCCCATAAAATTCCCTGGGAAAGCCTCAATTCTATGCAGGTAACTGTCAAATCAGTTCTATGCTGATTAAATGGATTCTGACAAGTTAATCTATGGAAATAAGAATTGATAGTATCTAGTAACTGGCATGAGTAGTAATACAGCACACTTCCAACCTCACACTTCAAACACACTCCTGCCATGGAAAAGGAGGGCATTAGATGACGACTGTTGGGTGTTAGTTTTAACACTTAATCGAGCCGGTGTTATACCCAGTAATATGATAATATATGGCATAAGTGTGTTAGAAGTGCCTAATTTGAAGTGTAATATATCATTTTCGAACTGGCATATGCTACGAAGAAAAAGAGACATGTGTTGGGTATCTCTAGACTAATTATGCAGTAATATTTCTTGTGCAGTTAGAAATTGACTTCTTGACGATTGTTGTAGGTTATTGGAGCAGTTGGTTTCATGAACCAACGACTAGATGTACCGAAAGACATTGATCCACAGTGGACTTCTCTGATGGAAAGCTGTTGGCTTACGTTTGTTCCTTCTTCCTGCTTGACTTTCAATCTGATTTTGTCGTGGAACATTTTCCATCTGAAAATTGTTTCAAGCTGATTATTATCAAAACTGATTTTGCATATTTTTCTTTTGGTGTCGAAACAGTGATCCCCAATCCCGGCCTTCATTTCAAGAATTAATGGACAGGCTAAAAGACATGCAGAGACAATATGCCGCTCAGAGTCAATCAGGACGGCCCGCAGCTGGGGATGCTGCTCAAAGAGAACTGTAAAATCAAGTGGCGATTCTGTCTTTATTCTTGAGTCTTGCTTGCCAGTAATGTCGGCCATAGCCTGCTATAAATTGCTCCAATTCTTGGAACTGAGACTCCTGGAAGCAGATACAGGATCAATTTTTCCTTACCCTTATAGGCTAAAATTAGCAAGGGTATCATTGGTGGAAGGTTTCTGGTTGAGAGACATGATTCTGTATAAACATCATTTCCACTAGGTATGTCGCAGCGACTTGGTATATTGGTTGAGTTTACGACCATAATTCCAGGTCCAGGATTGTGGCAAGCATTCCAAGTTCGGCTGCACAAATTAGACAGTATAAATGCTCAAAAGTTTGTCTTCTGTTCCGGTAAATTTATGGTTCACATTCGATTCATTGCATAATATTCTGTTGGCTTAGCATGTTTTGCAGTGTTGAATATCCTTTCGGAGATGATCTTTCTCTGAGTGGATTTTAGTTAGTCTGTATGTCCCAACAGCAGCTTTCTTTGGTATTCTTTTTTTGATAACATGGTAACCCACCGAAGTAGGTAAACCTGTCGCCCTACCGCAATAGCCTCAAAGTAGGGAGGTAAGACACACTTGGCAAGCCACATGTGACAGACTTATGTAACGTCCATGGTATTCTGTTCTACCAATAGCTTCTATTATATGCATTTTACAGTGCTTTGTACCATAAGCAGGTGGCTCCCCCTGCTATACCCTATTGATGGTTCTACTTGTACCGTACCAGTACCACAATTTTTCACTTCCACACCTAGACAACTAACTATACAGGAAAACGGAAAAGAAAAGAGAGAAGAGATTTTGCAAGTGAGGTCGTAAGACTTAAAACTCTATTATATGGCAGCTTCTCTTTCTGTTTGATGAATTCCAGAAATGGAATTCCTCACCATGCAGGGAGCCACTCCTTGCCATCAATGAAATCAATGTTTAGGAAGGGTGCAGCTTCTTTGTCTGTCAGTTGTTTGGACCAGTGGACTCGGTTCTCCGAGGTTGATCCTGGTCCATGACATTTATATTCTGCTTGGTATAAATTACTGTTCCATTTCAAATATGTTAGGCATATGGTATGGTATTTTCAAATGCCGGACGGTATATCCCGGACAAGCGTACTTACATCCAGATTGTTGTTGATCTGATGGCCAGGAGTGGATTACTTAGTTTTTTAAATGCCATCAGATCAACAATGGACGCCCTGGAGTAGAATTCGGTACGTAAGGGCGCGTGTCCGGATATACCTTCTGTTAGCAGAAAATTTCTCTAGATGGTTGATAGTAGTTTACTTACACTGTGCTGTCTGTGTATTTATGGTCGGTCCATCCTTCTGGGATAACAGCTTTGGACAGGTACGAGTTTGCGAAAACTACCTTCGAATGCGTTCCTTTGGCTCTACCCAGGTACACATGTCCAGTCCCATACACCTTGCTGTTGAGAAACACAAAGCCACTGCTGTCATTGTGGCTTCCTTTGAAGTTGGCTGTGACGGATCCTTTGACCTCCCGGTTACCGTCACTGATCACAAACACCTCAGAGTCCTGCATGAAAACGAAAACCAGATTCTGGTTTAGTCTCTCTTTGATAAATGGATCCGGGGTGTACAGTGAGAACCTCATTACATAGTATGCAGCCTAAGATGGGACGATGAGATTGGTGCGGCTTTTTAGTATGTGTAATACTTTTGTACGGGCCCACTAACACGTCCAAAACGATGCCGTTTTGGCCTCACTGCATAGTATGCAGTGAGGTTCTATGCAGTGAGGTTCTCACTCTATGCTCCCTTTTCACCAATAAGTGCACAAGCATAATTCAAGAGTCTTTTGTTTTTCACAACGGCTCACATGAAACATGGCGAGCCCTTGCCCGAAAATGAAATCGACTGAGCCTTGAACGTAGCATCTGTCGTAGTAATGCCGGCCCTTGAAGTCGAAAAGAGTGTTGTGGTTGCTGTAGAAAGCACAGTGGTAGAATGCAGCCATGTCCGCTGCAACCACTGCTGCCACAGACTTGTTCTGGCTGGTCTGTGAGATCCCGGTTGATGCTTCATTCTGAAATTTCGTGCACAAAGATCAACAGCAGATGAATCTTTCCATTAGGCCATCACCATGTTTCAACAAAAACACTATTTCAGATTTTCATGGGATGTAAACGAGAGGGGGGAACCTTGAAGCTGATTCCAAAGGCAACAAAATGTGGAGCTTCAAGCTTGAAAGTGGCGGAATCACGGCTCTTGGCTGAGTTATCAGACCAGACGATGGATGTTTTCCCTTTACCATTGCCTCTCAGGAAGATGTACGGCTTGTTAGCCGGAACGGTGACCTTTTCTCTGAAAGATGATCAAAAACAAAAACAGATATAGAACGAGATTACAAAGACTTTTGTTTCTTCGGAACCTGCAATAAAGGAAAATGGTCCAAACCCACAAGCCAAAGTTCCATCTTTTTACCTGTAGATTCCCCTCCTGATGTGAATGGTAATCCATTTGGAATTCCCATCCGGAACATGATCAATGGCGTCTTGCACAGTCTTGAATTGTCCTGTTCCATTTGCATCCACGATTATGGTTCTGTTGTTCCCAACTTTCTGGGACAAGACTGTGCCGTCGATCACATTCTTCTTGGACACACCACCATTCACAGGGTTGGAGAAGACGACTAACGTGACAAGAATCAATACAGGGAACATTGCAGAAAGATGCATTTCTGGTGATTTTATTAACTTGTTTATCTGAAATTTGTGAGGTTCTCTTCAATATATCAACCTAACATTGTGTGCCGAAAGAGATAGAAGATGACAATGATAGAATCTTTGGGTTGGTTGATTGCCCATTTTCTTAGTTTGTTTCCTTTCCTGTATTTGTGGGTCGCCTGTGTGTCATCCATGTGAAACCAATAAAAGCATCGGTGCAATTTGAATGGAAGACTGTCCGAATGAGAAGGACTTTCTCTCATTGATCACTAGCAGGAGTGATACACACCGCGAAAGTGGTGATAGGAACACACACATTGTAGATCCCAAAACACACGTGTTGGTGTATGTGTGAAGAATGTTATAAAGCTGTCCATAAAAGGAGGGAAAGTTCCCTTCTTCTTGGTGGTAACAGGTTGCAGGTTACCACCTTGTCCATTTTCCCTTCTTCTTGGTGTGTTGTCCATGGAAGGTGGAAGGTGATTTGGAAGGTGATTTGGTGGAAGTTTTTTCTTCCACCAAATCAAAAAAATGTTAATTAATTAATTAATTAATAACATATTAGGTGAATATTAATACCCAATTAATTAATATATTAATACCAAATTAATTAATATCAAATTAATTAGTACCAAATTAATTAATTAATATCAGATTGGATGAAAATGTATTAATTAATTATGTTTCAAGATATGTATAGACTAAAAATTAATATCAAATTAATTAATTAATACAGGATTAATATTTTTAAAACAAGAATAATATAAATTTGCATAGATTAATACTTGATTAATTAATACTGGATAAATATTTTAAAAAATGGATATTATAGATATGTATAGATTAATACAAGATTAATTAATTAATACTGGATTAATAATTAAAAATGCATTAATATAGATAAAATAATAATGAAATTGTAAATCTTAAAAAAGTGAGGAAATTTCCTTCTATGGTTGAGGAATATGGATAAGAGATTGGAGAGAAAAAATATAAGTGTAGTAAAGATGAAGTGCAGTGAGAGAAAAGTGATTTGATGTGATAGGTATGTGAAAACTTCTTCAAATGTTGTGGATAGCCTAAGACACCCAAAACACACCATTTATCCTGTGAGCGCATTGGTGTGTGTGGGCGTATGAGTATGGATACATTTTGGATGTCATTTTTGGGTGTCTTATAACATTTCTGGCTAGTGAGTGTGTTGTAAGTGTCTACTTTCCATGTCATATATTATTTCACACTCACTAGTCTCATGTTAGAGGTGGGAAGGAGAAAGAGTGATGTAATTGAGTAAGGACTTACAACTATATTATATGCAGTTTAACTATGTTATATGCAGTTTGATTCGTACTCTATTCATACTGGACAATAGACTAATGTAGTATTTTTATAATTTTTGTGTTTATAACTCTTTTTGTATATGACTAAGTCATGAAATTTAAAGAAAGCGACCCTTGTACACGAACTTGATATAACTTGGGTCCGAACTCATAGTCGTGATATCCCAAAAAATTATTCACGTCATAAAATTAAAACCTCAAACTCTCTTTAGAATTTTAAGTCAAAGATATGTAGTTTGATTCGTACTCTATTCATAATTAAAAATAGAATAATGTATAGTCTATTCCATCAGTCAATTCTCGACTAGGAATATCCTATATGTAGTTGATTAATAGTCTATTAGTAGTCAAGAATAAACTAATACAATAGACTATATATAGTATATTTGTAGTTGATAACGTCATACTTTACTACATAATCGACAACCGTAGTCGAGTCTATTCTCAATTATAAATATATTATATGTAGTTGATTCATAGTCTATCTATATGTAGTTGATTCATAGTCTATCTATATATAAAAACAGAACGTCCAACAACTTCAAAATGTCACCTTGACGCTTTAATAATTTACCTGAACACTTTCTTAATGTCACCTGGACACTTAAACAGCTATATATAAAAACAGAGCGTCTAGCAACTTCAAAATGTCACATTGACACTTTAATAAGTCACCTGGACACTTACAGAGCGTCCAACAACTTCAAAATGTCACCTTGACAATTTAATAATTCACCTGAACACTTTCTTAATGTCACCTGGACACTTAAACAACTATATATAAAAACAGAGCGTCTAACAACTTCAAAATGTCACATTGACACTTTAATAAGTCACCTGGACACTTACAGAGCGTCCAGCAACTTCAAAATGTCACCTTGCTATATATAAAAACAGAGCGTCCAGCAACTTCAAAATGTCACATTGACACTTTAATAAGTCACCTGGACACTTACAGAGCGTCCAGCAACTTCAAAATGTCA
>JAOYMZ010014515.1:0-20012 GCA_025802335.1 Pinguicula primuliflora
TAGATTTAAATATTTTATACTTTAAATCTATATTTTTCGGATACTCTCACTAACAATTTCATTCATAAATTAATATTGGGAAGATGGGTGATAAAAGTTAAAACACACTATTTTATGACTAAGGTGAGAAGGGATTATGAAATTGTACACAATTACTTGTTAGACCTGCAGGTCCGGTTCAAATCGGTCCGAACTGCATCCCGGTCCGAACTGCATCCTGGTCCAAATCGGGACACGTGGTCCGGTTTGGGCCGGACCGCAGTTTTACGGTCCGGTTTGACTGCGAAATTGCGTTTCGAAAACTCGATACGGGTTCTGTTTTTAAAAAAAATAATTAAAAAATAATTTAAATTATATTAAAATTTTAAAAAATATTTTAGAAATTAGAAAAATTATTACAAAATACTTAGGGGGTGTTTGCAAATTCTTGTGCTCATGTAGAAGTAGCTTTTCAGAAGTTTTTCTGGAAAAGGAAACTTCCATTAAAAATTTGAAAAGTGTTTGGAAAATATGTTTGTCTACAACAAAAGTCAAAATATAGTGTTTGCATATTATTAATTTGAAAATTACTTTTGCAACATAAATTTAACAAATAACCAAAAAATGGATAGTTTGGGAATATTGCATGGTTTAAGAGAGTAAATATGTCTTAAATTTAATATTTTAAGTATTTACAAAAATATTACCACGAAAAGCACTCCAAAAGCTACACCAGAGATGCTTTTGACTTTTAGTTTTTTTTATTTCTCCACCGTAAAAGCCGAAAGTCAAATGACAAAAGAATAAATTGCAAACACTCCAAACTGATTTTCAACTATCAAAAGCCAAAAGCTGCTTTTCTACCGAGTGTGTAAACACCCACTTAGAAGTTTTGAAAAATTTACATACAAATCAATTATCTTCGTTAACAAGATTGCTGTTTCTCCTATTGTCTCGTTCCCAATCTCAGATGCAAGACAAGACTTCTACCATTTTCAGTGTCAAGCACGTTCTGCTATCAATCACAATGAGTTTGGCCGTGCTAAACGAAGACTCGGATGATACAGAATACGCCAGAGTGATTAGCAAATCTCGAGCTAAAATTTAAAGTACCGGGAACTCCATCGAACGAGAACTACACTACTTCAAGATGTCAAAAGGAAACTTCTTGGGTCGAAATGCCGGAGCTTAAAGGTATTGTTGTAAGTACGTATTTTTTCTTATTTATTTAATAAGAAAAAACAACGCAGAGTGAGTATTTATTTGATAAATTAAATAAATATATATCTAACCGTATGCTAATATTTTTTTTTGTAGAAGAAGAAGTCACCTCTAGAAATGCAACCTGACAGATTTTATGATCCACTATTTTGATTCATTTGTTATTGATATGTATTTGAAAATTATAATTAATGATTACCAATGAACACAATTTATTACACAAATATAAATTAAAACTAGTACACATTTTTATTACAATGTGTGTTGAGCCTTCCTAAATCACAATACTAAATTACTTTTCGTCCCTTTTTATAACTTTGTCAAGTTTAGCCCTTCTAGATTGTAATGCAGAGATAAGTTCCTCTACTTTTTTCTATAGTTGATAATACATATATTCGTTGAGCCTCGAGAAGGGCTAAACTTGTCAAAGTTATAACAAGAGAAGGAAAAAAATTTAATAACGTGTGCTTGACCAGGTGCTACACTTTTGCATGAATCCGCCCAAAAAGAAGGACTCCATTGTTTTGCCAACATTCATCCATTAGCTAGCGAAACAACTGAGCAACCGCCATCATAGGAAGGTTTAATTTGACAAAGTTATGACAAAGAACGAAGATAGTAATCAAGCCCATGAGAATGATTATACCAGCGTCGTCAATGCAACTGTAATATGCGTAACAATTCATAAAAAATTGTAACTAAGAAAAGTTACGAACAACTGAATATTTACTGATAGCTGACCTTTAGGCGATGGCGTGTAAGAATTTCCGACGTCGCGGAGGCTAACGACATCTCTTTCGATTAAAATGATGAGATAAGAAGGGGGAATGTGCGTTTATATAGTCGAGATCTCGGACTTGGCAAAACTGAGACCTTGTAAAATACCGGTCTCGCAATGTCCGGGAAACATTTCCCGCCAAACACGGCTAAATCCCGTACTTCCGAAACACGGGAAATGTTAAACACAAAGATTAGCCTTGCTAATCTTGTCCGACCTTGCAAAGACCGGGAATTAAAATTCCCGGCGTTCCCAAGGCCGGACAAAAATTCTCGGATTTGGCAAATTCGAGAGCTATTCTTGGACATATCAAGTTCGGCCAGTTACATTTTCAAAAACGCGCGACGAGCCTATTTCACTGAAGTTGTCCTGGCCTCTATTTGCCAGGGCAGTTGCGTCATTTCACGTCCGGAAAGAAGGTCGCTGGAATTCCAGCAAATTGGTAGAGGAACCTAGGGCTAAGTCCGTCATTTCACGAAGAACTGAATACCAATTCTCCATCGCTTCTTCAGCCAGCCCCATCAACCGATCTTTCTTCTCTTCCTCGCCTACCCAACGCAATTATCAAACGAAGCCATTATGATACTTTGAAATAAAAGGTGGTTGATGCATGAGTAATACACAACTACTTGTGTAGCGTTACTGTGAGACATCTCTTTCTCCTACACATAGATGTTATATTATATGTATACAAATGCACTCTTGACCACCTTACCGCTTCCACCCACCCGCAGGTAACCAACCCCCTACTTAGGTTTTGATTTCTCTCCTCGGTTTCCTCATCCCGCAAGTTGTAAAAATCCAGTGTTATTGGCTCCCTTTTAGCCTAGGTATTGCCATCGGAAAGATTGTTGGTAATGTATATCATCCCTGTCTGAAGCGGTGTGCTGTTGCGGTAGTTGACTTGCATCACCTGGACTAATTTTTAGGCGAAATGATGAACAGTTTTATGTTCTTTAATTTCGGGTAGTTGTTGGGTTTGCCAAAATTTCATCCTTGTGGAAATGGGTGTCAAGGGGAGTAAATGGATTGGCCTATCCTTTATGGTTTTTTTTAAATCTTTGTGCATCTTAACTGCCTGGGGTTGACTCTCCATTCTTGAAAATTAGTACCTTTTTGTGGTCAGTTTGGTGACTATTGTGGCTTGGTTTTGATGGTAAATTATAAAAATCTGACTCTGTTCATATCCCTTTAGGTAAGGCTTATTAGATTTCGGTTAAAATTATGTTGTCGGTCTTGCAATGCAGAGTTCTAAGTCAAAAGTTCCTTTATATTGCTGGATGTCCTCACAAGAATGTCTTGATGATATACTTGGTTCAGGGAATCGAACATGAAATCGTACCCTTAGATAGTACAGTAGCTGTGTTAGATGGATTGAATTCTCTTGGTTTTGTTAACTGCCTGATTTTGCCTTGTGGATTGAATGTATGAAACTGAAGTATGGCTTTATTTAAGTGTACAATTCAATATATAACTCAACCATATGGAATGGAAAACCTTTTGAGTATGTAGTTTGAGTTGTTGATAGGAATTACAGAGAGGGAAAATGCAGTTTGTAGTTGAACTGATAAAAAACAAGGACTATAATCAGAAGGCTGTTGGCTAAGTTATTATTCTTTCAGGAGAGGTGAAGATTGACATGGTGAGCATTCGAAGGCGTCGGCTGTTAGGATTGTGCTCTGGTATCCAAGCCTAAAATGAGTGTATTTATAGCTACAGCTCGAAAAAATTACATGTTTTTCCTTCTTTCAATGCTGACTTATGATACATAACATCATTTCAGCTGGTCGAAATTCTCTCTTAGGTCCACTCTCATTGTCAGTGCATGGATATGCTCTTATGAACTATGAGGAGAATGCGAAACCAATCAGCATTCATCCTCTGCCTTCGAATGGTGGTCAAATGCTGAGACAAGCAAGCAAGCTAGGAGATCCAGTAAGCATCATCTTGCTCTATTTGAAGCACCTGCTATATCCTTAATATGATCATCTGATATCTTTTGTGTGTGGTAAAATTTTGAGCTGCTTTTGGTTATTTTCCAACTTGAATCTCAAAAAGTTCTTTCTCTATTCTCCATATGAAATGTGGCATTGGACTTGAGTTTTTGTTCTACTTCTCAATTCGTGAAATGGTCATGGAATGTATTTCTTCTTTTACATTTGTTTCACAAAGACACTACATTGAGTTGAGTATTACCTCAAAATAGTATTCGAGAAAGGTTGGGCGGTCAGGTCCCGCTTAGCGTCAGCTTAGGCACTCCTAAGCGGGTGCTTAGGTGACATTTGGGCAGGGCGGAGCACCTCGGCAGGCTGGGCGACTTCCTTCTCAAATTGAGCCTCAAATCACTCATTCTAACTAACACCTCGCTTTATTAGGAAACGGACTTGGAGACTGATCATGGATCACCAGATTTGATTACATCCAGCCCATTAAAAGACCATCACTTTCTGCAATGCCCTGGTTAGTACCTTAACTATCCATCTACTCCTACTCGTGGCCACAACGTTTCTGGGTGATTACACCTTTTTTTCGTAGTGTTGCTTTGCTTGTGAATAAACTTACAAGTTCGCTGAAATATCGTGTCGCTGTTTCATTTTATCTTTACAATACAGTACCAGTCTTTGGTGCATAATGTCTCTGATGTCGTGTGTTACTTGTTCTTTAGAGGTTAAGCAACGCAAGGCGCTCAGGAGGAAGTATGCTGGGAACGGGAAACCATGTACGATGCGGGGCGTGTACTATAAGAATAGGAAATGGCAAGCTGCTATTAAAGTTGACAAGAAACAGATCCATTTGGGAACTGTTGGCTCAGAAGAAGAAGCTGCCAGACTATACGACAGGTACATACTGTCTCGACAATGCAATGCTTTACCTTGGGCGGTCAGGGCTCACCTAGCGCCTAAGTGGCCTAGGCGCCCCTAAAGAGGCGCTTAGGCAGTATTTGGGGAGGGCGACGGCGCTGCGCCTAAGCGGCCCCGCCCTCTCGACAGAGCCCTTAACTCTTCTCATGGTTTTATCACCACACTTCAAAATAAATGATTTGCTGCACCATCTGTTTGCCTAAATCATTTTCGAATCACTACTACAGGGCTGCATTTATGTGCAGAAGGAAACCCAACTTTGATCTCTCCGAGGAGGAAAAGAAGGAACTGAGCAAATACAGGTGGGAGGAGTTTTTAGCAGTCACACGCTCTGCAATTAATAACAAGAGTAAGCCAGCCCTATCTATGCACAGGGAGAAGTTATGAATCTATTTCCATGACCTGATTGCTTTAATTTAACCGTGGCTCATCAGAAAGTCAGGGGAGAAAAGGAAGGAAACCCCAAAACAATGAGTTGGAGGATGAGCAAGAAGATATCAGCAGTTTTTCAGTTTCAGACAATGAAGAAAGTTCATTCCCTTGATTCATTCATCACCATAAGAAGTCACTATTTTTTTTAATCTTCCTTAGAACTCAAACCACATCATCTAACAAACACTTCCATATTTGAGATGTTGCTGCAAATTGACTTACTTAAGACACTTCGGGACAATGTGGTGTATATAAACATATTAATAGAGATTAGAGATTAGAGATTTTTTTCCTTGCAATCTTCATTTCAAACCCAACCTAGAATCCTTGCAAATGATTCCGAATCAATAATAGATTTTGATTTTGGCCTATTTGCCTCAAAAATCTTAAACACTAAAAGTATGATTTAAAGTGCAAAATTCTTAACTAAAAGTCTAAAAGCTTAAAGCATTCCAGTCACTTTCAATTTCAATCGTCACTAAAATTAAAATATATTACCGGCTTCAAAATTATTCGGCACGCGATTTTTGATTCGGTTTTTCAATATCATCATTTCATTTTATGTACATTATGCACGAATTTTTTTTGTATAAGCAATAAGTTTTAAAAAATAAAAAATCATTTTCCAAATTATTTAATAGAGAAAAATGTGTGCAATGAAATTATAATTTGATTATGAGATTTTTCTTCAAATGAGTGTTTGCACTTTGCACAACCAAACTTCTACTAATTAAGTAATTCTTATTATTTTTATAACCTAAACGTTCTATAAAAGTTAGAAATTCTTGATATATTTTTTTCTTCTAAAAATCAATGATATAATTTTATATCACCCATAAACGATATATAAGATAAAATTATCATAATTTTTTATGTTTAATTGGTTAAATGAAGATTATTTTGATAATTTATTATTAATTTTATAATACATAGTTAAAATTGAATTTTTAATAATGATAACATTTATAAATGACCACATATTCTAAAAATAAGTAGTAGAATAATTATAAAAAGAAGCATAACAAGCTATGTGGAAAACATGATTTTAGTGTCAACTTTCAAAAAACATCTAAATCAACTGCTCATAGACAAAACCCACCTCGACCAGAACCCGACAATTTTTGGGTGATCCAGTCCCACCCTAGTAGTTATATGTTGAAGAAAAATAGTCAGAAAAAGCATAAAAATACACTAGTCGGCTTGTGATTGGGTCACGGGATAACCAACACTTTTTTTTTTTTTTTGACATCCAAACGTCACGTTATTTTCTTGCCTTTTTGTGTCAAAATTTTTATCTGCTATATCATTTGTGGTGGGCTCCCATTTCCTCCATTTTGGATATTTCTCGAATGTTTGAGGGATATAAAGAAATCAAATATTGTAATTGGGCCTTAATGGCAGCAATTTGTTTGGGCCCCATATAGAGACATCGAGAAAGACAGAGCCCGACACTCGATAGCCTTGGCCTTCATTTTAGCTGGTGTCTGTGAATTGTCATGCTCAATTTTGTACCTCGCGACTCGCGGGATGACTGATAAAGATCCAGATCAAAATATTGGTCATTCTCCCTCTTCTTCGATTCCATCTTCACTAGAGATCCTGAGGGACCGTATATTCACTCCTACGGTAATTGCAGGTTTGTTACCTTTTTTCGGTTGTTAATTACGCCGAAAAATATGTTTTCGGGGGAATTGAGATTTGTTTTCATTATTTATTGGATGGATTAAGGTCGACGGTGCTGACGTAGTTCAATGATTTTCATCATGATCGCAATTTCAGTTGTATTGTCGTAGTTTCATTTTTTTTTTCTATTTTCCAATTTGAATTAGGGGTTGCTGGTGGAGCTTTCGGGGCAATATCAAAAAACAGAAAAATTCACGGACTGCAGAGCATATCAGCTACTTATGCGTCCAATTTCGCTATTGTCACAGGGTGTTACTGCGGTATGCATAAGAAATCTGGATTTGCTTTTCACATCTATTCATATTGTAGCTTTGTGTATTTGCTTGTAATCTAGATTGCATGTTTCCATCTCCTATTTCTGGCCTTGTGAGTGACTCCCTGCATTTGGTATTGTGAGGTTATCCTTTTGTGCATTAGCCTCATATAAGAACAGGCGAAGCTTTCAATTTTATCATCACACAAAGTCAAGTTTCCTCGTGCAAGCATATATGTGAGGTTTCAGTAAATGAAAATGGTTCTGCACCACCTCTCAGTGCTGAGAACCTCTAAAATACCTTTGGGCAAGTGAATTACCTTTATTCGTGTTTGCGTCTTCAAATATTCACACCGAGAACCCTGAATGCCAGGTGCTCGTGAACTCATCAGAGTAAGTAGAACCGGAAAACCAGATGACTTGCTGAACTCGGTTTTCGGAGGCTTTACCAGTGGGGCGCTTCTTGGACGCCTTCAAGGTTAGATCCTGTGCGTTTTTGGCTTTGATCTTCTCGTATATCTTTTGGACCATCAAGTGCCGTTGAGGTGTTATGTTCACGCTCATCAAATTTATCAATTTTTTGCAACCTATAATTGAAGATATATTCAACTCTCGAGATTCTTAAGAAGTAATTCATATCTTCTTGACAAAAGTAATGACCAGCCTGTTTCATGTAGTATAGGTGGTCCTGTTGGCGCTGCTCGTTATGCAGTTATGTTTTCTGTTGTTGGAACAACATTCGATTATGCTAGCTTAAATCTGAAGCCGGCTATAAGCAAATACGTGGAGAAAAGGGATAATTGGCCGAAACTGCCTGAATGGTCACCCATTCAAATACTTAATGAAGAAGCTGTCGCTGCAAAACGAGCCAAGGAAGAAGAAATCTTTCAAAATGTGCATAGTCTGCACAGAGAAGACTCGTGATGCCTTGATTTGGTCATGCGCCCTCTTCCTTTTGTCTTGTCTTCTTTCAATGGTGAGCATCATGCTGTAGTTGAAGTTGATCCATAATATTTGCAAGAATGGCTAAATCCATCCCGGAAGATTTTAGACAAGTCCAATGTAAAGATGGATGCTCATTTTTTTTTGGGTAAGCAAGATGGATGCTCATGAGATGGTATCATGAGAAGCTTGAGCTTACACTTGAGTTATAGTTTTGTTAGTTGCATCAACTCTTACCAACTCTTTTCTCGGCGTGTCTTTCTTCTATGTCTAGTACGGAGTACACTCCAAGATATTTTTTTCCGAAGATATTGAAAGACTAGTGAAAATTCCCATCATATTTGATAGATACAACGAAGGCGCTTGTCCAATAGGGAAAAATATCCACAATCAACACACTTACATTCATGATCTAAACGTTGCTCAGCTGCATAACATTACAGATGGCTACAATTGCATTCCCAACAATGCAGTGTCATGAGATCAGCGACACGATAGAGACAAACTCGAGGGCGACCCTGCCAGTCGATCTAATGTTAATTACAAAATGCTCCGGGTACTTGATAACTTCAACAAACCGTGCCATGGTTTTCCCTTGGATTCCAGGGTAGATAAATCTTCTGAAGACGGGTATCTCCTTAAACGAGTGTGATGCCACACATTGCTAAATTGTTCGACCATGGCAAAAGTCACAATGCCAATGACTGATTTGTAGTGAAGCAAATTACAAGCTCAGTACAAGGTAGACTGTTGACACATATATCTAACTCTTAGCATATGAAATTTCGATGCGTTATTGTCATTTACACATACTGGTTTCACTCCTCACATCCATTAATGTGTAAGAATGCCACGTTTTGGCCAGAAACTCCAGTGATGAGTAGACAGTGTGCAATGACTATACTAGACTAGGCATGAAAAATGAGTTGTTCTTTGAACAAAAATTTTCAACTGCCGAATCATCCACTGCCGAATGATCCTTGCAGTGCCGAACTTATTACAGGATCCGACGGCCACGATGATACTCACTTAAAATTATCACGTGCCGGGTCGCGGGTGGCGGGTTTTGACTCGACACGTGATGTTTTAAATTAAGTATCATCTTATCCGACGGCCACGAAACACGTTCGGCACTGGAGACGGGCGTTCGGCACCGAATGATTCGGCAGGTGAAAAAAACTCGTTCTTTGAATGCCAATCTTGGTGACAAAGTATCTTATCTGGAACCACGAAATCAGTTACCTCGCGAAAACGAATCACAATACTTGCAACTTTATCATGGGAAAAGGTTACCTCGCAATGAAGCTTCCCCATTGGCATCGATTCTCCGGGGCCGCAGAGATCAGAGAGCACCGTGGCCACAGATGAGACAACGTCTTTTTCCTCTAACTGAAGGAGTTGCTGATCGTCTGCTTCCCCCGGCGTGAGGCCTCCCATCAACCTTCTTATCTGAAACAAACCAAAACTTACCAATAACGAAATATAAAGCAAGAAGCATGTTCAACGGGCATCTATATCTATACAGTAATACAATACTTCACTCAAAAAGTCCGATCAAGAATGCAGTAAACACCTCTACACAACATAAGGTTAGAGATACTTAGCGACAGAAATTATAATGCTATCAGAGGTCATTGTAGGATCAGTAGGGACCAGATCTGCTAAGAATAGTAAAGAAAACGCGTTAGTAATTGGCGAAAACATGAATATACAAAACAATAATGCAATGTATATATTAAATCCTGTCTCGGAAGAATACGGAAGCATGTAGCAATCGATTAACAAGCTTAGAACGTCACCAGATCAGCGAGCCATCAGTTTGGGCTCGGAGAATGCCTCGTCAACAACAGCAAGAACCACAACAAACCGTTCAAAAGAGAGGCAATGTAGCAAGGATCACAGATCCAGAGAGAAAGACGGATAAAGATCCATGTAGAGCAGCGAAATGTCGTTCGAAAGAGATCGTAAAAGTAGGGTTTCGAGAGAGATACAGCCGCAACGAGAGAGAAAAAATAGCGAGAGAGTGAAAGTCCAGTGTAAAAATGGTTAAGTGTTGTATATATACGACATCCAGAAGCTTCGGAGAATGGAGAGGAAAACTGGCTGTAAATATGTAACGGGCCAAGTGATTAATACATGTAAACACATGTATATGCAGGCCAACCGACTGGGCCGAGACACAGGTAAGAGTCGGAGGTAAAAATGGGCCAAAGGAAAAAAATTAATAGGCAATGGTATAGATGAACCAAAGAAAGGAAAAATAGATAATGGACTATGTGGTCTGACTCGGAAAACAGGCCCAAATGAGCTAAATCTGGCCCAAAACCAATTACCAAACTAATGAACCGTAAATCCAGTCTTTGTGGTCAACTGAGGTGTAATCCAAGGATATGAATTTCAACCTCCAAGTTACGCTTAGCGTTACCCGGTTGACAATTTAATTTGGGTCATCATAAACCCGAAGGTTTAGACCCTAAAAATATTTACATCATCCGGCTATCTTCGGGACCGTAAATGTGAGTGAGGTGCAAAAAACCATAAAACAGTGCAATGTGCGTGAAAAGTGTAATATAAAAGATAACAGAATAGGGATAGAAGTACTCCCTCTTCGGATCTTGAATTGGGCTTCAATAAAGGGCTGAATTATGAGCCCACTCCCAACCGTCATCAAATATTACAGAACAAGTAAGAAAAAAGCTTCGCAATTTCTTTTAAACTATCAGTAAATCACTCACCAAATTGCCCCGATGCCCCAGCTTTCGTACCCAAACCATAGCCATATCCACCGTTGCCCGAGCCATCAACTTCACATACATCAGACTTCCTCATTCTCTTACTTCCTGATGACCCATCTTCAATACCATCTCCACCATCCTCCTAATTATCCTCTTCCTCATAATACTCCCCCTCCCTCTTCCCTTCTTCTCATACGCAATAGCTCCACCGCCAAGAGCTGGCAGCAAGGGGGAGCGATTCTGTTGGTGTTGAGCAGGATGAGGATACTGATGCCCAGAACTTGTCGCCGCATAATTATGTCATAACCCGGGATCGAGAGGTACCAAATTGGGGACGAACAGATCGGAGGTCGAGGAGGAGGAGCCGTAAGTACCGGTCGATCAAGGAATGAAGAGCATGAGTACTCTGTTCGGTAAGGAAAAATGAGAGAAGGAAACCAGTGTGTTTGTTGTGTAATTTGTTATATGATAAGTCGTGTTTGTGATATTAGAAGCGGTAGTCAGGCAGTGTACATGTATAAAAATATCTTGACCAAGTTGTAAAAGTTACAAGTTGAAAGTCAAGTTATTTCTTCTGTTTTTACAATTCCCTTCTCCAGCTTCTTGAAAATTCTTCTCTGTTCTCCTATTTCTTCTGCTCTTTCCTCCAAGTTTCCTCTCTTGAATCTTTGAGTTATGACAGTGGTATCGGGGTCAGGTTAACAGATTCACCTTCTAACGACACCATAGCTCGAACAAGGAGTCAGAAAGCTAAGTCCATGGTTGACCCTTTGGCTAAGCCAACATATGCTGGTTCTGTGGCTGGATAAACCAGCGATAAGCTTGTGGCTGAGACCTCCTCTGAAGCTGAAGTCAATCCTGCAGGAAGTTCAATGAATTTAAAAGGAGTAGTTGCAGAGATTAACAACCAACTGGCGCTGGTTACTGAGGAGATGCGTAGCAGCATTTCCGCACTCCAAGCTGCTCAGATGAACACACAATCTCAACGGAATATTGTAGTAGAGTGGATGCAAAAATAGATTTCATCCCAATCCACTATCCTGGGAGAACCACCCGGTAAACCTATCAAGATTACGAGCCCCAAGGATCAGCAGGGTCATGCTCGTGATCGTGATGATATGGAAGATTGGTATGAGGAAGATTATGGGTATGATGAGTCATCTGGCAGAGAAAAGGTAAGATTCCATATGCTGGTTTACCTCGATTTAATGGTAAGAATCCTCGCTCTTGGATTGAGATGTGTGAAGAGTACTTTAATATTTATATTGGGATTAAATACAGCAAGAGATTGGCCTTCATAAGAGTTTATTTAGAGGGAGATGCAGATATGTGGTTTCGGAGTCTGAAATACAGTAAACCAATTGATTGGAGTGATTTTGTTGAGGCTTTGCTTAATAGATTTGAGTTGAGTAATGCCAGCAATGTATTGGATGTTTTTATGTGTTTGAAGCAAGGAGGACAGGAACCGTTGGAAGAATTACTCAAAAGGTTTGATTCATTGGCTTCCTCGATTATGGTATCACACCCCGAGTTTAAGGAGAATTTTTATCTAGAGATTTGTGGGGAGTTTGCAGTCTGAGTTGCGTTCAACAGTGCAATCTAGAGAACCTAAGATGCTGAGAGCAGCGATTACCATTGCAAAGCAACAAGAGTTTACTGTCAACTCTTTGATCAGCAAGATAACAGCAGGGGCACTACTCAAATTGGGGCCTAAGCAGGGAACTCGTGGGATTACTGGTGGGCAGGCTGCTACTAAACAGAAGAACCCTAATACTCAGCTTAAGAGGAAGATGCGTACGGATGCAGAAATGAAAGATAGGATCGATAAGAAACGTGTTTCAAGTGTGGGGGTCCCTATGCTCCAGGACATCAATGTAACACAAAAATTTATTACATTCAAGCAGAGTCTGAGTTCTCTCCAGAGGTTTTGGAAGTTCTGCTTAATGAATTAGATGTTGAGGGATGGCAACTATCAGAACACCTTATGAAAAGAATAATTATTTATCATCCTCGAGTAAAAATTATCTTGTAGTAAACCAAAAATTTACTATTGAATTTAATATTTTAGCATGAACCGTTAGACCTATCAGGTTCAATATGATGCAATATATTATGAAATATTCACGTGGGCATCTACTTGAAAAGTAGAAAATCTTAGCTTAGCCAAAATGAATATTCAGAAATTTGAAGTAACACCAAATGAATTTATACATTATATGCATATATATGATTTGAAGGTGATTAAAATATCACAATATGAACCATTTAGGTACTTTATTAGTTAACTGATACCCTCTAGTGTGGTAGGACGAGTTAAGCAGTTTTTATTATATTATATATATTTTTTATTTTATTATTTTTATTTTTATTTTATTTTATTTTTTATTTTTTATTATTTTTTTAACTTTATTTTATTGTTTTTATCTTATTTATTTTTTGTATGTATTTATTTTATTTTTTTCTATTATTATTACTTTTTTTCCAAGTTGGGGGTCTCTACGGAAACAAACTTCTCATCCTGTGAGGGTGAGGGTATGATTGTGTACATCTTACTCTCCCCAGACCCTGCCTAAGGGCGGGATTTACTGGGTATGTTTGGTTTGGTTTATTAGTTAACTGATACGTTGAGTGAATGTCCCACATGTATTTTTCTCGTAAGTGGTGTTACTGAGATAGCTAATCGATTTGCAAGTATAGTTCATCTGGCGCTCTTGGTGCAAAATAGTTCTAAGAATGCACTTGGAACGCTCTTGGTGCAAAATAGTTCCTCGTCGAATTTAGTGCTTCATCTGGCGAATGTTGCAGGATAGAGTGGCAACTATGACAAATATAGAGAAAAGGGGAGTCCGGATTGAGCAAGCACACATGAGATGCGTGCATTGTGCATGGTAGGACGAGACTGTGCAGCATCTTTGCTTTGAATGTCCGCAGGCTGAGGAGATATGGAGATCAATATACAAATGGCTAGGAGTGACATATACCCAACAGAGCAATCCCCTAGACCACCTCACTGCACATATGAGCAAAGTAAAAGGAAAAAGAAGCCAAGAAATATGGATGACAATATAGATGCCAATTAACTGGAGGCAATGGAGTGACAGAAACTCCATTCGCTTTGATAGGGAAGGTCAACTTGATACTATTGAAACTGTGAAACTGGATGTGTGGATGTGGCTTGTGGCAACTATAACGGACTGGTTGAGATTACCGATAGAGACTATGAATATAGCTGTTCTATGATTGCCCTATTGTTGTTGTTGGTTTTTTGATGCTTCTGTATCTGTTGCATACATAGGTGTGCATGTAAATAACTGATTTAGTGGAATGGAAATCTCTTACTTACCAAAAAAAAGTATAGTTCATCTGAATATGCAATCAAGAATGTTATTCTTGATGATGTTGGTTAATCTCAAGTATTATGATGATTATAATACAAATATGATGATTACATAAATGATCCAGTTGAATCGTTGACAAATATATTGATGGACAAACTTTCAATGTTGGCTAAGGACATGCATATACGGCAACAACAGTGTGCATCATGCCAATAAATTATCATATATTCTCCCTAATACAAATGGTTCGAGGTTAGGAACCTAATATCCATCTATTCTTGGATGTATGATTGATTTACAAATTCATCCACCACAATTGCATAAAGATGGATCATCAAAGAATATTAAGGATATGTTGGGCAACGTTCCAAACATTGGTAGGAGAAATTAAGCAACTGAAGATAAATACTTCTTGAGAAGAATTATCAAGTAATATGGGATCCTCATACGTATAAATTCTTATGATAATTCATTTAAAAAAGATGCGAATAAATTGTCAGCGCATTTACTGAACTAAAAGAAGTTAGTGTATCAATTGCTAATGCTCCTATGATAAGTAATGTCAAGAAGCACAAACTTTCATTGATAAAGAGTCTATGATATGCTTGAAGTATGATAGACATCTTGATTCTAAATTTATATGTTCGCGTAATATAAAGGAACAAACATTAAAGATGTTCAATACGAGAATAATCAAACTCCAAAAGAGTATGTATGTTTACATGATTGATTAAGTTTCAGAAAAGTTCTAGAAGAACTTCAGACACCTGAAAATAAATGAGATCTCGATTGATTATGTCACAATAGAGAATGAGTTGGAACTAGAAATAAGAATCGTCGACGATATTGTTCATGTAATATAGCGCTAAAGTCAATTGAACAAAATGAGGATTCCTAAACTACATATATAGAAAAAATGAAATGATTGGCCAATGTGAAAGATGAATGCAGAGTTGAAATCTCTTGCAAAAGGTCATTTTTAGGACTTGTAGTCCATAGATCAATTTATGTATAATGGGATAAAAGATAATTGGATGATTGTGCATAAAATAAAATTATGAGATATAGAACACGGCTTGTTGCACATGTTTCATTCAAAAGCCCCACATAAATTTGAAACAATTGATGGATGCAATAACATTTATTATAAGTTTGACAATAAAATTTATATGCGTCTAATTTAGAGAAGAATATTTATAAATTATTCTAGGGTACCCGAGATAGAAATAGGAAATTTCTTACTTGTTTGCTAAATAAATCTTTTTATAGATCAAAATAATGTGACCATGCTTGATAATATCATAAAAATGCATTCATTTTTTTTATAGGTAGAATGCATTCATTTAAAAGAGGGTTATATACAAATATTATATGCCTCTATATATTATCAAGAGATCCGGATCTAAATACGCAATCATTATTGTTTGAATATGTTGATACTCTTGAAGAGTTAACAAACGTCGTGATTTATTTGAAGGAATGTTTCGAATGAAAGACTGACAAATTATGTTCACTTCTTTCGATGAAATATTTGACATATAGAATATTTGTATCAATGGACTTATATATCGAAAGTGTATAAATGTGTTTATATGCACACGACACATCTTTAATGCAAATATCTTTATACTTCATGTGTCAAATTATTCATTTTGGTATTGGGAATTACTTATTCTTGAGGTATATTGTATGAGTTAGCTGATATATCTCCTGATAATACTCTTGTCTAGAAGATTTTTATTGGCAAGATATAATTCTTCTCAATTGAAACGCCTTGCAATAAAATGAAATATCACTTTTTGATATCTAAGGGAAATAATGTGATATAAACTTGCATTGTTAAGGATGCATGACTTTGTTGACAGGGCTCAATTTCAAGCATAGACTTATCAAGTCATTAGCTAAATCATGAACATACTTGGTTATGAGTTATAAATTAACTCATCATTAATATATGCATTTTGAAGATGAGGAAGAAAATTCTCAACTACACTAGAAAATTACTTTAGCTTATTGAATTGATTTGACGATTTAGAAGCTATGCTTGTTGACGTACTATCTACTATATTTTTTTGAAAGTTTGATCCAGTAGATTAAAATGAGACGTGCTAAATGATAAAATTATAAGGAGGAAAGAATCTGCGTTGTACTTTTTTCCTTCAATAAGGTTTTTACCCAATGAGTTTTACTTATGAAGGTTTTTAATGAGACAACATCACGATGACAGATTAATGAGAATGATGTACTCTTTTTCCTTAACTAGGTTTTTCCCACAAGATTTTTCCTAGTAAGGTTTTAACGAGGCATATTTTTATTACGATGGAATTCCCATGTTCTTCAAAGGCAAGAAATTGAGACAACATATTGGGTTACGTTGTCTCATAGATATACAATGATGCAATCATCAGGGGAAGAAAATCCGTGTTGTACTCTTTTCTTTCACTAAGGTTTTTCCCATTGGATTTTACTTAGGAAGATTTTTAACGATACAACATCTCAAAAGCGGATCAATAAGGTTATTAAGAAGGCATGATACAAGCGACATTCAAGGGGGAATATTATGAAATATATTGTGAATGTCTCTTGGCTTTCCATTACCCCCACTACTACTTATTCAATGTGCATTTGTGTAGAGTTTAATGTGACAAGGCTAATGTATTGTTACCTATAAAAAAAAGAGGCTAATGTATTGTTACCTATCAAAAAAAAAGAGGATAATGTATTGTTGCAAATACAACACTTGAGAAATGAATGAAATCTCTCATTTATATTCTCTCTACATTCCTTATTCTTCATATATTCATACACTTGTTCCACTTATTTTATAATATTAATGTTAATGGTTACTTACAAATATATACTTTAATAAAAAAATTCCAAAGAATATAAAAAATGCAGGTGTCATGTCAACTTATTATAAGATGTTCAAAAAGTATGAAAAATTAATGCACAATTTAAATTGCGATGCATTTTTCTTATCATTTTCTTGTCACTTTTTCGATAAGTATAGAAGTTATCAATTTTTTTAATACAAAACGATCTCATTTTAATTAAAAAAAGTTTATCGCAATATACAAAAAAAAATGAGAAATGGTTATCATACGACATCAAAATCAAATAATAAACCGAACCTTTACAATTTTATAATGACCTCCACATATAACGGGTCAGACTCTTTTGCACAACTCTTTTTGTGCACAACCTATATCCACCACTACCCGTTGTCAAAATTGGTTGCACAATTGGAAAACTTATACATTGTAGATGAAAAACACCATGCTTTGGTCCGGTTTCCGGCGACTTCGTCGCCCGAAATTTCTAAAACCCTATTTAGGACTACTTAACCCAAGAGGATTTATAACACTCCGTTAAACGGTGATAACGTCGTCGGAATATCACCAAAACTTGAACATATGCAATTCAATGTATTAGCTTTCCAATGGTGCAACCGATTTCGAAAATGGATGATGCAAGTATGGATTGTACTTTTTACCGTACATATAAAGCTGTACATATGAAAATTTCTGATTGTTATAATGGCTTAAATCAAAATTTATGCCTGATTATAGAATTATACCCTGGACAAATCCCTTTCTCTTCACTTGTCGTAATCCACAAGTTGAAAAGGACTTTTATTGCCCACATACAGGTAAAGAATCCATCCATACTTTTCTTCATAACTTGAATTTACAGCCATGTTTAACACACACCTAACCAGCAAAAGGCTCTGTTTGTATGGTGGTCACTGCTGTTTTTTGCTTCTTTTCTTTTGTACAGTTACGTACAAAACTATTAATGCTGTGTAATAACTACGACAGGAACTTATCTTGATATCGGGCATAGAGAGAAGCTGAGGAAGAAGGCCCAGGAAACTTATTTTCTCTTCAGAGAGATTCTCAACAGTGAAAAGGAGAGGGAGGGACATGGGGAGGACCGGCAGGTGGATAAAGAACTTCTTATTCTTGAATGGGAAGAAAGAGACCAAAACGGAGATCAAACTCCACAACGGCAATGACGATCAATGCCCCACGACTCCCGTGCCGATCCCCACGACGCCGAAGGAGAAGCGGCGGTGGAGCTTCCGCCGCTCCTCCGCCACCGCACCGGGAAGGCAGGAGACGGGTTCCGTGGATCACCAAACCGCCTCAACCGTGGGAACCAACGACAGAAGGAAGCACCATCAGGCACTTGCCGTGGCGGACCTGGCAGTCGCCGCCGCTGATGCTGCCGTGGCGGCAGCCAGGGCAGCCGCCGTGGCGATTCAGCTGACGGCTGGCATCCCCGGCAGGGACATTGCCGTAGAGGAAACTGCGGCCATCAAGATTCAGTCTTTTTTTCGAGCCTATCTGGTACTTGCTCTGGCTATCAGGCAAGTCCTTACAATAATTATTCCTGCATAATAAATTATACTGTTTCTTGTTGGGATTTCAGGCCAGAAAAGCTTTGAATGCATTGCGCGGATTGGTGAAGCTTCAGGCCATGGTGAGAGGGCATTTAGTGAGAAAACAGGCCACTGCAACACTGAGGTGCATGCAGGCATTGATCACTGTTCAGGCCCGGGCACGAGCCCAGAGGATAAGGATGGCAGCTGAAGATCAAAGACAATACAATCACAGAAAATCTACGCAGGAGAATTGGTTCGCAGATCAAGTATGGCAATATGAACATTCTCCAGAAAGTAAAGAATGTTGTCCAAACACACTTACCTTACTTGTCCTGTTGTGTGTGTCTGTTTTTTCTTTCAATAGGATTTCTCGAGAGGCCTTGAAGAGAACATCAAGATAGTGGAGATGGATCTTGGAGACTACAAGCCTGTTTCCAAAGCCCGAAACAGTTACTCCAACCAGACATACCAGCCCGAGAGAAGAGCAGAACACAGGATTTCAACGCACAGGACCTCAGTAAAGCAAGAGAATCATATTCATATTTCCCCAGCTCCATCAGCCATGACCGATATCAGCCCGAGAACATGCAGCAACCATTTTGAGGAGTATTCTTACGCGACGGCGCAGACCAGCCCGCAGTGCTATCATGACATGTCCAAGAGCATTCCATTTCCGGATACAAGATCAGAATATGGAGAATCCCTCTACAGTGAGTATTTATTATACTATCCCAACTACATGGCCAACACGGAGTCATCCAGGGCGAAAGTCCGGTCACAGAGTGCCCCCAAGAGTCGGGCTCTAGACACGATGACAAGGCAATCTAGTAGGCGCAGACCTTCTCTGGAGGGAAGGAATGTCCCCAGAGCTGTAAGAATGCAGAGATCATCCTCTCAAGTTGGCTCGGTTGCTCAGGATTATCAGTTCCCTTGGTCTGTCAAGCTTGATAAGTCATCCGCGTCGCTCAAGGGGAGCGAATGCGGATCAACCAGTACGGTGCTCACGAATACAAACTACTCCAGATCCATCATGGGATCCGATGCAAGGAACTATACCTAGATTCTGTGTTGATCAGGAAAATGTAGCGCAACAAGCTTCTCTGTTTTCTATTGAGAGTTTACTTTTTTACTTCTTTGTCCTGATTCAAGGTGCAAGAGTTTTTGCGGGAGATTATCAACTTTATGCGATACCAACTTGATGAACTTTTTAATACCAACTATTAAGTAAATGTAATCTCATTGCCTTTAAAAAAAAATGTATTCTCACATACTGGCTGATACATCAAGCAACTGAAAACTAGGTAGATATCTGACCTAATATAGGAAATGGATGTCGGCAAAGGAGACAATCCCATGTGGATAATCAATGAGCACATTGAAAAATGTGAAGAAGAAGGAAAAACATG
>JAOYMZ010014526.1:0-20005 GCA_025802335.1 Pinguicula primuliflora
ACATCTAGCTGCTCTAGATGTAGGTCAAACGTAGCACACATTGCCAGGACTACTCGAACTGTCGTCAGTCGGACCACGGGTGAAAATATCTCATTGAAATCAATGCCTTCTTTCTGAGCATATCCTGTCACCACCAATCTAGCACGATACCGCCCACTTGATCATCACCATTTCGCTTGATTTGAAAATTCATTTATTTTCAATAGCTTTCCTTCCTTGTGGCAATTCCACAAGTTCCTATGTTTTATTCTTATGAAGAGCTTTCATTTCTTCCTGCATTACTGCGATCCACTGAGCTGCATCTGAGTTGCTAAGTGCTTCTTGGAGAGTTGATGGCTCTCCATCCTCGATTAGAAGGTAGTATGCAACATTGGTCATCATAATATAATCTAAGTGCCAAGATGGTGTAGATCTTACTCGTTCTGATCGACGGACTTTTTGTGGAACATCAGAATCCTCTGATTCTAATTCTTCGTGCTCTGGTGCAGCTTCAAAAAAAATTCATTTTCTACCTGCACATTTGTAGTCTCTGAACTTCCCGCTTCAGTGCCATCGTCTCCCTCGTTTTTTTGTAGCTTATCTTCTACAAAGGTAACATCCCTGCTGATGACGACCTTGTGGGTAGTGGGGTCCCACAGGCGATACCCCTTGACTCCATCAGCATACTCCAAGAACAAGCACCTCCTAGATTTTGGATCCAACTTTGTAGTTTTTTGGGCATTGTACATCACGTACACCAGATTTCCAAATATATGAAGATTGGAATAATCTATTGGATTTCCATCGACAACTCCATCGATGCCTTCAACTCGATTGCGGCTGTTGGGGCCCGATTAATCACATAACAGGCGGTGTTGACTGCTTTCGCCCAAAACTTTGTGTCAAGGCCTGCAGCTCCCAACATGGCTCTTGTTCTCTATAACAAGGTCCTGTTTATCTGCTCTGTCACTCCATTCTGCTGAGGAGTGTATGCCGTTGTGAATTGCCTTTTGATACCTTCTCTTTTGCAGAAGCTTTCAAAATCATGACCAGTATATTCTCCTCTATTATCCGTCCGCAAGCACTTGATTCTTTTTCCTGAATCAAGCTCAATCTGCGCTTTGACGACTTTGAAATCTGAGAACACATCTCTTTTCCTCTTGATTGGATACATCCAACATCTCGTAGAATAATAATCAATAAATGATACGAAGTACTTTGCACCTCCCAGGGATACAACTGGTTCTTGCCATACATCAGAGTGAATCCACTCTAGAATAGCCTTGCTTCTAGAGCTTGATGTGCTGAACTTCAATCGGTGCTGCTTGCTAGTAACACAATACTCACAAAAGAGTAAGGTCACCTTGTTGAGGCCTGGTAGTCGCTTTTGTTCGACAAGAACTTTCAGACCTTGTTCTGATATATGTCCAAGCTTCTGTTGTCATTGCATTGTAGTTGATTCTCCAGGTGCAACAGATGCTTCTGCTTCCTACAATATCTCCCCCTTTAGCACGTATAGCTTTACAGCTTCCTTTTTCCCTTCATAAGCACAAACACGCCACAGATTATTTTCATAATCCCCCTGTCAACTTTAATTTTGCACTCGAGGTCATCGAATTGTCTCAAAGACTAATTTTTTTTTCAAACCAGCTACATGCCGCACTTCTTGAATAGTGCGTATCGAGCCATTATGCAACTTTAGGTTGATGGTTCCAATTTCGATGATCTGCAAAGCATGATTGGTAAGCTGAACACTGATCCTCCTGAGACTGGTTCATAATGGTTAAACCGTTCTCTTCTAGAGGTCATATGGAAAGTAGCTCCCGAATTGAAGAAGCACACATCAGCAAATCTATGTTTGCCTTCATCTATCGTCAAAGCCTCACAACATAGGGTCACTCCTTCACTCAAATTATTTGCAACATTTCCTTGAGGAGTAGAATTCTTTGAATTCCAGCAATCTTTCTTGAAGTGACAAATTTGCCACAACCGTAGCACTTGAAGTGGTTCTGCCTCCCACTTGAGCCATGCTCTATTGATCTGCCTCTTATCACCGCCAAGGCTTCCGCTTGATGCGAAGTAGCCTGGCTGTCTTCCCTGTTTTTGTGCCGATTTTCTTCCTCAAGAACAGCGACAGTAATATCGTCGAAGACTAGATGATCTGTGAGGATATTGTTGGTCAGGTTGATGATAAGTTGATCATACGAGTTGGGTAGACTCAGTAGTAAGATTTCAACACGTTCCTGTGACTCAATCTTGTAACCCAACGATGTGAGTTGCGAGAATAGAGTATTTAGAATATTCATGAGCTCCGTCACAGAAGAATATTCAGTCATACGAAGAGTGTATAACTTCCTCTTTAGGAAAATTCTGTTGTGAAGAGATTTTGCCTCGTATAATATGTTGAGATGTTCCCAAATCTCCTTCGTCATCTTCTTCTCCTCGATGCTAGATAATACACTATCTGCTAAAGCCAGATGTATATTAGCCATGACATTTCTATCCATTTCGGTCCATTTGTCATCTTCAACATCCGTCGTTCGGTTACCAATAGCCGCCAGGGAATTATCCTTTCTCAGGATAGCCTTTATCCTCAATTTCCACTGCAAGAAATTAATCTCGTTGAATTTTACCGACTCAAACTTTGCTGCCATAGCTTCTATCACGAACCTGGCTCTGATACCAATTGTTGTGAAAATAGGATAGATAGAGCCAAATCGAAGCTAATAATTTGTAGGAAATAATACTGAAGATAAATAGAACAGGAAGATTTACGTAGAAAACCCCTAAACAAATCATGGGAAAAACCACGGGCAGGAATAGAAGAATTCCACTATGAAAGAATATTGGAGTTACAATCTCTTTAGACCACTAGAAGATATCACTTGTAATCTCTCTAGAGAATAAAGGATAAACACTCAAAGTTTCTATTTTTCTCTCTAATATTTCTCACTGTAATGAGACTCGGAAATTTTGAGATGATGCAACAAATGAAGGAGGATATCCATTTATTGGTGAGAAAACACGTGGAAGTAGTAGTGTGAACTACTATGTAAAAGTTGCCCACATTTTTCTTATCGTTTCCATTGTCGTCCATCTTTTTCTTCCTTTCATTTATTTCACATTGCATTCAACCCACTTCAAGATTTCTTGCCGACGATAGTAGTATGGAAATGTCTTGCCGACATAATCTTCTTAACAAAGTTGCACAGGCTGATTTGCCTTAAATCAGACATACTACTCGGATTACTAACTTTTGGGATCAGACACAGCAAAACCGATGTCATAGCTTTAGGCAACTTATGCCAACAAAGAAATAATGCACCACCTGGAGTAGCTTTGCAACAACTATCTCCTAACAGGGCTAAAAAAGCAGCCAAAAAAACCGTCCAGGCCAGGAGCACTTTCTCCATTCATTAAAAATACTGCACGCTTAATCTCATCTATTTCAGGCCAAACTGATAATAGCTGATTCATACTAAGTTGCTTATGTTTTGCTTATTGGCCATAATGTATATTTTTTATGAAAAAGGTGAAAGATTTCTAGAAGAATACCCCCATACAATTGATAGACTCACCGAGCAGTGCTATGCTAGACGAAGGATAGCATACGAATAATGGACGAACACCACGTGGGAACAGATTAAAGCTAGTGCTGTGCCCCCCCCCCCAACACACACACACTCAGATTAAAATCATCTTGGAGCGACACATGATATTCATCCGTTATTCTTGGGTAATCTTCGTCCGGTATAGAACAACCTCACATTGTAGGACTTGAGATCAAAAGCTCTCTGCTGCAATGCCATTTGAGGGATAGACCTTGTTAAATCTTGATTTCACTAGCATGTAACGAGGTGAGGCCGGGAGGCTAAAGTCCCATTGTGTTAGGATAGACTAGGTAGTAAACTCGTTAGACAACTACTTATACAAGGGTCCTATGGTTCAATCAAACAAGATGACAACACCTAGCTTCTGGAATAAATATTTTGTAGCATAGTGAGGCAACTCTTAGCTTTGAGTTATTTTTCCTGAATCTATCTTAACCTTTTAGTTGAGTGTGTGTTTGATTTAAATGAGGGACAGCATTTGAGTTGAACTTGCATCATTTTTCATCCTATTAGTCATTTACATTTGTTCTAAATTCAGTTACCAAAATCCACTACGAATTTCAGTCACATTATTTTCAATTGAACTTGACATGTTTGAGCTTTCCTTTGGGAGAATGACCTTTGCTTGCTGCAAAGTACTACTTGTGATAGTATATACTTGCACTTTATTGTGTGTGTTTTGCACCCATCAAGTTCTTGGCATCGTTTTCGGGGAGTAATGTCTCTATTCATGTTAAAGTACAAGCTGTGAATATTGTGACCTTAATTTTTCTATTGTTCTATTTCTTCGAATATCTTATCTATTGTATTCTTGTGCTTAGGTATGTATGAGCAGGTCTTTGAGTCCCGAAGACACATCACTTGAACAAAGAAGCAGTTGGGAGTTAAGAGCTGAAAGAAGAGCTCAGAGAGTTCAACAAAAACGATTTAGAGCATTTGTGCAAGGAACTCAAGCAGAACCTACAAAACCTGACCCTAAACCAAACATCATGGACGGAGCTATTGAGGTTCATGAAAATGATAGACCTATGGAGACTTATGCTATGCCTGAAGCTGTGGAGACTACTCCTGCTATAACAAGACCTCCAATTGTGGCTCACAACTTTGAATTAAAATTGAGCACAATTCACTTGCTCCAATCCCACTCAACTTATGGAGGAGTAGATTCATCTAACCCGTACACTCATGTAGAAGCCTTTCTGGAAATTTGTGACACTCTGAAAATTCAAGGAGCGGATCAGGAAGCAATCAAACTATGGTTATTCCCATTTTCTCTGAATGATAGAGCTAGGGAGTGGCTATACAACCTTCCTTCTGATTCAATTCAAACCTGGAAAGAACTGAGGAAAGCATTCTTGTTGCATTTCTTTCCCCTTCAAGAACTGTCAGAATTATGCATGAAATCCAAACTTTTCGACAAGGATCAGAAGAAAATATTTGAGGCATGGGAGAGATATAAAGTACTGTTGAGAAGTTGTCCGAACCATGGACTGTATGCATGGAGACAAATTCAAGCGTTCTATTTTGGTTTGGACCCAATGAAAAGGAACACCATAGATTCTGCTGCAAATGGAATGTTTATGACTCTATCTTACAATCAAGCTCACACCTTATTGGAAGCTTTAGCACAAAATTGCTACAAGTGTCCTGTGGATAGATTGGCTCCAAGAAGTATCAACCAAGTTCAAGGAATAGGTTAGCAAGATGCAGTTGCTGCTGCACTTCTCACCTTATATGCTAAAATGGATCAGCATATGCCTAATGCGCAAATGCAGCAACAAGGTCAGCAAAATCCGTCGCTTCAATCTCAACCTCAGGCATTTATAGTGCAACAAGAAAGCTGTGAAATCTGTGGAGGAGGATATCACTTTTCTCACTGTAAAGAAACTCAGAAAAATCAGTCAAGTGTGGAGCAAATGAAATATGTCCAACAGCAGAGATGGCAGTCTGGAGGTGGTTATCAGAATCAATACAGGAAGCATGATGCTCCTGGATTCAGCTGGAGCAATCCGTAAGGGGTCTTGAACTCCCATCTTCAGCAAGCACCCAAGGCACAGTATCAGCAATCTTCTAGTGCATCAAAATCTGCTGAAGTGGATCCTATGATATCTTTGCAAGAAAAATCTCAAAGTCATTCTACAACTCTGGACAGACTTGAGAAAAATCAAAACATCTTAACTCAGCTAGCTCAGCAAAATGTGGGATTTATGGCCGAGACAAGAGCAGACATTCAAGGTCAGAAAGTAGTAATGCAGAAGCTGGAACACACTGTGGGACAACTTGCAGCTCAAATGCAAGAAAGACATCAAGGCAAGCTACCTAGTGTTACTGAGAACAACCCGCAAGAAAGCTATCAAGCCATAACTCTGAGATCTGGGAGAGAACAGGAAGTGCCTATGTTACCAGCAGCAGTGAAAGTACCAGCTGACTCTGAAATTCAAAAAGAAAAAAACGGTTGAGAAGAAAGTCCTCACATCTGAAGAGAGGGAGGCAAGAAGAAAAAAATGGGAGCAACCTGAGCTCACAGAGGAAATTATAAGGCTGCTACCCAATCCACAAAGATTTCACAAACAAAGACTGGAGCAGCAGTTTGAAAAATTCACCAATGTTCTCAAATAGTTGCGTATTAATATTCCTTTTGCTGAAGCATTAGAGAAAATGCCTATCTACGCGAAGTTCATGAAGGATATCCTCACTCATAAGAGGAAAATCAATGATGAAGGAACCATTTCAATTACTCTAAGTGCTCAGCAATTCTTAGTCGGCAGAATCCCATCATTCCTCCAAAGTTGGCCTATCCACGGAGTTTTACTATCCCTTGCTCCATAGGAGAACAATTTTTTTATAGAACTTTATGTGATCTTTGAGCTAGTATTAATTTAATGCCCTATTTTGTGTCACAGAAACTCGGATTTGGAGAGATAACCCCAACTGGAATTACTCTGCAACTAACAGATAAATCTTTGAAGAAGCCTAGAGGAGTAGTTGAAGATGTGTTGGTAAAGGTTGACAAATTCTACTTCCTAGTAGATTTTGTGATATTGGATATGGCAGAGGAACAAAATATCCCAATCATCCTGGGCAGACCTTTCTTGAGAATTGGAGGAGCACTTATTGACATGAAAACTGGGGAACTGAAGTTGCGAATTGAAGATGAAGAAGTGTGCTTCCAAGTATACCCAGCCATGAAAATGCCAACTGAAGTGGGAATTAGAAATGAGCCCTGCAATATCATTGAAACCAATAGGGAGTTTATTCTTGAAACATTGTAGCGTGATAAAGACCCTTTAATGACATGTTTGACTAGATCTAATTCGGTTCTCTTGCAGGATGCAGGAGTCAAGCAATATGCACCGTGGATGCGACAAACTGAACCACTGCATTCACAGAAGGTGGAGTCATTGGGTGAGCTTCCAAAACCACAACAGAGTTCATTTTTAGTGGCCCCTGAGATAGAATTGAAATCTCTGTCCAACCACTTGAAATATGCATTTCTGGGCAAATCAAAAAGCTTACCTGAGATTATTAACCAAGAGCTAGAATTGGAAGAAGAGGAGGCACTTCTGGGAGTTTTGAGGGAAAACTAGAGAGCCTTTGGAGGGACATTAGCTGACATCAAGGGCATTTCACCAGCTATCTGCATGCATAAAATTTTGCTAGAGGATTTTAGCAAACCAAGAGTGGCAGCACAAAGGCGCTTTAATCCCAAAATGAAGGAAGTAGTTCGCAAGGAAGTGTTGAAGTGGTTAGATGTATGGGTAATTTATCCAATTTCATACAGCAAATGGATAAGTCCAGTACAATGTGTGCCAAAGAAGGTTGGAATTATAGCTCAGCTAAATGAAAATGATGAGCTCATTGCTTCTAGACCCGTGACTGGTTGGAGAGTGTGCATGAACTACCGCGAGCTGAACAGAGCAACGAGAAAGGATCATTACCCTCTTTCATTTGTTGATCAGATGCTAGACAGGTTATCTGGTAATTCTTATTACAACTACCTAGATGGATATAGGGTTATAATCAAATTATGGTAGCTCATGAAGACCAAGAGAAGACAACTTTCACTTGCCCTTATGACACCTTTGCTTTTAGGAGGATGCCATTTGGATTATGTAATGCTCTTGCCATATTTTAGAGGTGCATGATGGCCATTTTCTCACACATGGTAGAAGAGATCGTAAAATTTTTTATGGATGACTTTAGTGTTTTTGGGAGCAATTTTGAAATCTGTTTGAAAAATTTAGAGTCTTGAAAAGGTGTGAGGAGGTTCAGTTGGTGCTTAACCGAGAGAAGTGCCACTTCATGGTATAAGAGGGTGTTGTGTTTTGACACAAGGTCTCAGAAAAAAGGCTTAGAGGTTGACAAAGCAAAAATTGAAGTTATCAAGAATCTGCCCCATCCTGTATCAGTCAAGACAGTGAGGAGCTTTTTGGGGCATGCTGGTTTTTACAGACAATTTATTAAGAATTTTTCATTGATAGCTAAACACTGTGAAAACTACTTGAGAAGGATTCTGAATTTTGCATGACAGATGAGTGTTTAATCTCCTTTGAGTCTCTAAACCAGCATTTAATCACAGCACCAGTAATGGCAATGCCTGATTGGAATCTACATTTTGAGATTATGTGTGATGCCTCTGATGTGGCAGTTGGAACTGTGCTAGGCCAACGAAAAGAGAAGCTCTTCCACACAATATTTTATACAAATAGAATGCTCAGTTCTGCCGAGCTGAATTACACTACTAAAGAGAAGGAGATGTTATCAGTTATTTATTCATGCAACAAATTCAAATCTTACATTTTGGAAGCCAAATTGTTATTTATTCAGACCATGCTGCCATTCGTTATTTGATGTCAAAGAAAGATGCTAAACCAAGGCTCATCCACTGGGTGTTACTGCTGCAAGAATTTGATCTTGAGATCAAAGACAAAAAGGGTGTGGAGAATGTGGTGTCAGACCACCTCTCAAGATTAGAAGGAAGTTCTTCACCTCCTCCTTCCTCTTCTTCTATCCTGGATGCTTTCCCTAATGAATATCTGCTGGCTGTTCACACACAGGATGCACCGTGGTATGCTGATTATGTGAACTACTTGTCTTGCAATATGATTCCTCTTCTAAGCAGTCAAGACAAAAAAAAGTTCTTTCGTGACTTGAAGACATATCTTTATGAGCAACCTTTCCTCTTCAAGATTGTGCAGACCAAGTGATTCTTAGGTGAACACCTGAAGATGAAGTAAATTCTATTTTGCAACACTGTCATTCACTAGAATGTGGACGACATTTTGGATAAAACAGAACTGCAAATAAAGTGATGCAAAGTGGTTTTTACTGGCCAACTCTATTTAGAGATGCACATCAATTTGTAAAAACCTGTGATAGGTGCCAGAGGGTTAGAAATCTCTCAGGAAGGAATGAAATGCCTCAGGTGGGTATGCTGGAAGTTGAAATTTTTGATGTATGGTGAATAGATTTTAAGGGATCATTCCCTCAACGCCACTGCCAGCAATATATTCTAGTGGCAATTGATTATGTCTCCAAGTGGGTTGAAGCTGTAGCCACTTCGTCCAATGATGCAGCTGTGGTCACCAAATTCTTGAAACAAAACATATTCTCCAAATTTGGCACTCTAAGATTCATAATCAGTGATGGAGGGTCTCATTTATGCAACAAACTATTTGATAACCTATTATTCAAGTACGGGGTGAAGCACAAGGTAGCCTTACCATATCACCCTCAAACTAATGGTCAAGCTAAGATTTCAAATAGAGAAATCAAATTAATTTTGGAGAAGACAGTGAGCACATCTAGAAAAGACTGGGCAACAAGACTTTCTGATGCTTTGTGGGCGTACAGACAACCTTCAAAACTCCTCTTGGCACTTCACCATTCAGATTGGTGTATGGAAAACCTTGTCATCTGCCCGTGGAGTTAGAATACAAGGTGTATTGGGCAATCAAACAGCTAAATATGGATCTCATGGAAGCAGAAGCCAAAAGATTACTGCAACTCTCAGAACTGGATGAATTAAGGCATGATGCCTACGAGAGTGCTAAAATCTACAAAGAAAGAACAAAAGTGTGGCATGATAGACACATCAACAGGAGAACACTAACTGAAGGTCAAAAGGTGTTGCTATTTAATTCAAGGTTGCAATTCTTTCCAGGAAAATTAAAGAGCCGCTGGTCTGGCCAATTTGAAATTGTCAAAGTGCATCCCTACGGGTCCTTTGAAGTGAAAACAACTGAAGGGGCAACATTACAGGTAAATGTCATCGTCTCAAAGTCTATCACTCCCCTGCTGACCTCATACAGAGGAAGGAAGCAGTTTATCTGAATAACTAGTCACCAAATTTAAACACCAGAGAAAGACGTCTATCTGATGACAATAAACTTAGAGCTGCTTGGGAAGCAACCCAAGAAAGGTACTTTAAGTTTTCTGTTGAAATTTTAGTTTAACAGTTTGTTACTTTTTGACACAGTCAGGCTAGATAGTGATGACAAGCAAGGGAATCGGGAGTTTATTTTAAATTCACCAGTTGCGCAAATCATGGAGACATAACAAAGTTAGCAACAATCCTACCAGCTCTATTCGCTTGCCCACAGGTTGTGTTGTCCCTTGTGCTTCACTCATGCATTTTTGTATGTTTTATTCACTTGAGGACAAGTGAAGGTTTAAGTGTGGGGTGGGGTTGTAGTTCACTCCAAGACACAACATATCTTGTTGAGACTGTTGTTTGAAGCTGTTATGTTACTGATCTAGCACAATTCTGCTCCGAAATTTTTTGCACTGCATTTATTCTGCTGGTGATGTTCTGCTGCTTGAATCTTCTTGTATTAGTTGGTCCTTTGATTCTGTGAACTTGGTTGGCCTTTCGCTTTCATTACATTCTGTTCTCAAAAGCCTGTCAGTTTGTAGCGTAATATCAATATTGTTATGAACAATCCAATTGTTAATTGTGATTATACATGCTGTCTAATTGTGGCTGGAGTACCTTATCAGTGCGTATTGAAGAGGGAAAGTTAGGCCCTTTAGTGGAATGTGAGGTGGTAGTATATGAGCTAAGTATGTCCGAAGCTAAGTGTTCCTATTTTTGAATGAGGGAAGGGAGAGATACAACATCTAGTTTGATCTGATTGAGGAGATTTTGGTAAAAAGGCTTGTGACCCTATGAACAGAATGAGAAACCAGCTGAAGCTCAACAATGAAGGCTGATGAAGGAAATGATTAGAATAAAAAGAAGGGATCTCTCAAAACAAAAGGATGAGGGGCACACCTAAACAACAAAAGCTGTCACAATGAAGTTCGAAAATCCCCCCTCAGTGAGAAACAGTTGGAGGTCCTGGATCATATAATTAGAAAGAAAAATCAACAACAATGTCAGGAAGAGCTAAGCTATAATGCAAGCTGGTAAGGGTCAAAAGAAAGAGCAGACTGTGGAAGAAACAAGGAAAAGGGGTCATGAGCAGTCGATTTCACTATCCCTCACCATTGGACATAGAGGACTGTCCACGTTCATGTATGCCAAAAATGAGAAGCCATTATGATTGATGAGCCAAAATCATATAGAGTTTTTAGGCTCATTTAGTTAGAGATTTTGATTCATATGCTCTATTTTATACTTGTTATACTTGATTTATCCTCATTCCGTCCAAACATAGGTACAATACAGCATATGATCGTGTTTTATGGGTTTTTGACCCATTCTACACACAAAACATGCTTACATGGGCGAGAAGGACAAGTTATGGCCAAAAGGAGCAAAGGCCAAAAAGCCTCCAAAAGTTGGCACACCATTTTGGGAAAGAAGATGGAAAATACATCCCTGATCTTGCAACGGTCATATCGCTTCAACCAGGGCATGGATCGAGCTGTAAATTTACCAGGAGCTAGGTCAAGAAGTCCTCTACAAGTTCTATGTTCAAGAAGAGCAGAAAATGGATGTATAAGAAGTTTTATGCTGATTTCACAAAATATGCCCAATCTGCGCGCAACTACTGTCATGCCCCTTGTCTCGGCTGTATCTCTCAAACGCCTTGAGGGATGGTCCTGTAATTTCACCAGCATATATCCTTGAGGCTTCTCTACAACTTTTATTCACAGATTGTATGCATTTGGTGCCGCCAAGAGGGTCCTTAACCTAAACTTCACAATGTATACAATCAGCGCGCAAAGACATACATACCCTTACTAAAGGAGGAAGGTGAGCACAAATCCGAGGGGGCCTGGTTGTAAATGACCAAGAACTCTTTCCCTACAAGATCAGAAGCGCCTCATTCAGTCAAAACACTTTGGAGGCCGCTTGGAGGCTACACTTGAGGTGGAAGAGGAAATATGGAGGAGAAGAAGCACTTGGACAAGGAGGAAGCTTGGAGTTCATCCTATAAAGGGTCTTCAATGGAGTTTTTCTTCCTTTCTTTTACATGTGTAGTAGCTCTTGCCTTAGGCATGAGCTGAGTAGCTAGATCTAAGGCTCGGTTGAGCCTCTTTATGTATTTCAGGATGCTTTGATCTATTCTATTGTTCTAGCTTGCTTTATCTTGTATGCTGGTGCTTGTCTATCCTTTGAATGTGGTCTATTGCACAAGATTTACATTCGTCTAGGTAAGGTTGGCCTAGGAACTCGATCACAAGGGCTAGCCTCGACACAGGGCACAAGCACACTACCGTCTTTGGGATAGAACATCCCTAACTTGTAGTGCCACACATAGAGATAGTCCTATTGTGCTCTAAGTCACCAATATACACCAAGTGGAGGTTGAGGTCGATGAACTCTTCATGTTGAGGTTTAGAGTAATCAATTGACTTGATCGTGAATTTTGATTACATTGGAGTCTTGTGGAACTAGATAAGCTAAGCTAGGCGTTAGATTGGAAAAGGAATTCATGAACACTTAGGGAGGTAACACCCTGAGTCCTTAAGCATTTCTCCAACATATTTGATCATTTTTGGTACCTTATTCTGTCACTATTGCATCTTTTGGGTTGGTTGAGATCATTTCAAGTGACTTTCTGCTATGTTTAGTTTCTTAAGTTGCAATTTAGTTTAAGTAGTGTAGTGATCAACTTCAAATCATTTTGGTTGCCCTGAAAGTGTGTGTGAATGAAGCATGAGATAGAATTACTTCCATGCGAGATGACTCTTACTCACTAGTAAGATTACTACTTGTGGCTGTGTATACTTGTACATAGGTGCTTGCATTTGCAAAAACCATCAAGTTTTTGGCGCCATTGCCGGGGAGTAGTGTCCCTTTTTTCATGCTTAGTTTGCTTACACAATCTTTGTTAACCGTTTTTCTTTCATTTTGTGAACTTGTATCTCACTCATTGCTTGTCTCTTTGTCAAGGTAGTTTATGATCCCCTTTGCTGGTACATTTCATAACTTACCTGATCAGACAGCAAGTAGGGAGCTCAGAGCTGAAAGGAGAGCCCAAAGACAGCAACTCTTCGACCAAGAATTCAAACCCGAAGATAGTGAAAGGCTTGAGCCTGAACTTGAATTAGAATCAGAAAAGGAAGCAGAAGAAATTCATTCAAATATTCATCCACCCAAAGTTATGGAGGAAGCTGTTATTCCACATCCTGATGATCGCCCTATTGAGTCCTTTGCCATGCCAGAAGCAGCAGAGAATGCACCACCAATTAGAAGACCACCTATTGTAGCTCATAACTTTGAGCTTAAGCCATCTACAATTCATTTGATGCAATCTCATTCCACTTATGGAGGAGTAAAATCAAGCAATCCTTGCAAACATGTGGATGCCTTCTTGGAGATATGTGATACAATCAAGATCCAAGGTGCTGACAAAAAAAGCCATTAGATTGTGGTTATTCCCCTTCTCCTTGCAAAATAGAGCTCGAGAGTGGCTTTATAGCCAACCACTTGATTCATTGAGGACTTGGGAGGAGCTAAGGAAAGCTTTCCTCACTCACTTCTTTCCACCGAGCAGAACTGCTTGGATCATGAATGAAATCCAAACCTTTCGTCAATGACCACAAGAGAACATCTATGAGGTTTGGGAAAGATTCATAGGTCTCTTGAGAAGTTGCCCAAATAATGGATTAGAGCATTGGAGGTAGATTCAAGCCTTTTATTTTGGCTTAGATCACACCACTAGAAGGGATGTAGATTCAGCAGCAAATGGTATCTTCATGCAAAAGTCTTACAATCAAGCCTTCAGTCTCTTGAAAACTCTTGCTCAAAACTGTTATAAGTGGCCTGTGGAGAGATTAGCTCAAAGAGGAGTGGAGCCTACTCTTGGAGTAAGCTAACAAGATCACATAGCAGCAGCATTGGTTGCCCTTACTGCTCAAGTAGCTCAGCTCACTCCTAGGGCAGCAGCATGCCAAGCCCCTCCACCTCAATCCTATGCAGTTTATCAGTTAGTATGTGAGTTGTGTGGTGGTGGACATCACTTTAGCCATTGCAAGGATTCAGCTCAAACCGAGATAGAGCAGTTGAACTATATTCAGCAACAGGGATTTCAGCAAGGAGGAGGTTACCATGGACATTTTAGGAAGCATGATGCTCCTGGTTTCTCTTGGAGCAACCCTCAAGGTGCTCTCCACTCTCATTTGCTTTAAACTCCAGCCCCTAAAGTTCCACAAGTCAGTACCTTAGATGCATCAAAAAGTCAGGAGATTGATCATCTTGCAGCTGTGAAGGACATGAATAAACAGACAGCTAAGTTGGTGAATCAACTTGCCAAGCAAATGGTGAATTACCAAAGCCAAAAAGCTGCCCAAGGAGTAGTCCTCCAACAGCATGGAATCACTTTGCAGAAGCTTGAAACTGCAGTTGGACAGATTGCTTCTCAGATGCAAGAAAGACCACCAGGAACTCTCCCTAACTTTACAGAAAACAATCCAAGGGATTGTAAAGTCTTTCACCTCAGGTCAGGAAGGGAGATAACCGAACCTTCTGCACCATCAGTGGTAGTTCCAGAAGTGATCAAAGAGAAGGCTAAGGATGGACAAGTTTCAGATCAGTTGGAAGAAGGCCAAGAAAGGAGAAGAAGGTGCCATGGAACCAAGGAGAAATCACTCCTGAAGAGTATAAGAGAGCCCCCTATCCTCAGAGATTTGATAAATCTGTCATGGAGCAACAATATAGGAAGTTCTTATCACACTTAAAGAAGCTCCAAATCAATATTCCTTTCGCAGAAGCTTTGGAGAAGATGCCTTCTTATGCAAATAGGAAGGACATCTTGTCTGACAAGAGAAAGGTGGAAGAGGATGGCACAATCCATCTCATAGCTGAATGCTCTGCAGTGATCAGCAAACAGATTCCAATCCCTACAAAATGTAGTGATCCATGGAGTTTTACTATCCCTTGTTCCATTGGAGATCATGCTTTTGCTAGAGATCTTTGTGATTTAGGTGCAAGTATTAACTTGATGCCTTATTTTATTTCACAAAAACTAGGTTTTGCTGAGCCACAACCAACTGGAATCACTCTCTAAATGGCTGACGAGTCCCTTAGGTAGCCAAGAGGGATAGTTGAAGATGTTCTTGTGAAAGTAGACAAGTTCTACTTCCCTGCAGACTTTGTGATCCTTGATATGGTAGAAGATGAAGGAATGTCAATCATCCTTGGAAGGTCTTTCTTGTTAACTGCAGATGCACTCATTGACCTTAGAAGAGGAGAGCTCAAGCTAAGGATTGAAGAGGAAAAGGTCACATTTAGTGTTTATCCCTCATTGAGAATGCCTTTGGTTTTCAATTCTGAACCAAGGCAATGCAACCTTATAGAAGTCATCCAAGATTCATATATTGAAGAATTGGGTTGCATGACAGATGCATTGGAGACCTTCCTGACCAGCAAGCATCCTGACATCCTTAGTGAAGAAGCCGTGTGTCACTATGCACATCATATGGAAGACAGAAAGCCATGGAAGCCAAGAGAGCCAGAATCTTTAAGTGAAAGACCACCTCCCTTGCTGAGTTCACTTATTCAACCACCCAAGCTCGAGTTGAAGGCCCTGCCAAGCCACTTGAAGTATGCCTTCCTCGAAGAAGGCACTGATCTGTCAGTTCTGATTAGTGGTGAGTTGAATCAGAAGAGGAGGCAGAATTGATTGAGGTTCTGAAACAGCACAAGGGTGCAATTGGATGGACTTTGGCCGACATAAAAGGGCTCTCTCCTGCTCTTTGTATGCACAAGATCCTCATGGAAGATCACTGCAAGCCAGTGGTGGCTGCTCAAAGCAGATTGAATTCAAATATGCAAGAAGTGGTGAGAAAGGAAGTTTTGAAGTGGTTTGATGCAGGGGTTATCTACCCTATTTCTGATAGCAGTTGGATTAGTCCTATACAGTGTGTACCTAATAAGGGAGGCATCACAGTTTTGAGGGATGAAAATGAAGAGCTCATTGCAACAAGGCAGTGACAGGATGGAGAGTTTGTATAGAATATAGAGAGTTGAACAAAACCACTAGAAATGATCACTATCCTCTGCCATTCATTGACCAGATGCTTGATAGATTGGCTGACCATGTATATTACAGTTATCTTGATGGATATAGTGGATATAATCAGATTACAGTGGATCCTGAAGATCAAGAGAAGACTACATTCACTTGTCCCTATGGCACATTTGCTTTTAGGAAAATGCCTTTTGGATTGTGCAATGCTCCAGCCACATTTCAGAGATGTATGATGGCAGTGTTCAGTGACATGCTAGGAGAGGTGATTGAGATCTTCATGTATGATTTTAGTGTGTTTGGAGACACTTTCAAGCAATGCTTGATCAATTTACAAGGAGTACTCTAGAGATGTGAAGAAGTTCAACTAGTGCTCAATTGGGAGAAGTGCCATTTCATGGTAAAAGAAGGCATTGTCTTGGGACATCAAGTCTCAGCAAGAGGGCTGGAGGTGGATAGAGCTAAGGTTTCTGCCATACAGAACTTACCACCCTCTTCCTCAGTCAAATCTGTCCGAAGCTTTCGTGGTCATGCAGGGTTTTATAGAAGATTCATCAAGGACTTTTCCTTGATTGCAAAGCCTCTATGCCATCTTTTGAAGAAAGATGTTGAGTTTGAGATGAGTAAGAAGTGTTTTGTTGCATTTGAGAAGCTCAAGCAGCATATGATTTCAGCTCCAGTTATGCAAGCACCTGATTGGAACCTACCCTTTGAGATTATGTGTGATGCCTCGGATGTTGCCATTGGTTCTGTCCTTGGCCAACGGAAAGAGAAGCTATTCCAAACTATCTTTTATGCAAGTAGGATGCTCAGTGCAGCAGGACTGAACTACACTACCACAGAGAAGGAGATGCTTGCTATTGTGTACTCATTCAACAAGTTTAAGTCCTATATTCTTGGAAGCAAGGTGACTGTGTTCATAGATCACGCAGCAATTAAGTATCTGATGGCCAAGAAGGATGCCAAGCCAAGGCTAATTAGATGTACTTCTCCAAGAGTTTGATGTTGAAGTGAAGGATAAGAAGGGAGTGGAGAATGTGGTTGCAGGTCACCTATCTAGGTTGGAGAGTGCTTCTGTTCCTGACCTGCCTCCGCCTATTCCAGATTCTTTCCTAGATGAGTTGGTTCTTTCCATTGATACTCAGCCCACACCATGGTTTGCTGACTATGTGAACTGTCTAGCCATCAATAGAACCCCTAAACTGAATTGGCAGCAAAAGAAGAAGTTCTATTCTGATCTCAAATAATATATTTGGGAAGATCCTTACCTCTACAGAATATGTGCTGATCGAGTGGTGAGGAGATGTGTTCCTGAACATGAGGTGCAATCCATTTTTCAGCATTGCCATTCACTTGAATGTGGAGGTCACTTTGGAGGGAGCAGAACAGCAGTGTGGAATGTATTGGCCAAATTTGTTCAAGGATGCTCATCAATTATTTCAGGCCTGTGATAGATGCTAAAGGGTTGGAAATTTGTCCAACAGAAGTGAAATGCCTCAAGTAGGCATGCTAGAAGTTGAAGTGTTTAATGTTTGGGGGATTGATTTCATGGGACCATTCATTCCATCCAAGGGCAGCTCTACATCCTTGTAGTTGTTAATTATGTTCCCAAACGAGTTGAGGCCATAGCTTCCCCTACAAATGATATTGCAGTGGTTGTCAAGTTCTTGAGGAGCAACATCTTTGCAAGGTATGACACTCCTAGATTCATTATTTCTGACAAGGGTTCTCATTTCTGTAACAGGTTGTTTGAGAACCTGCTGACCAAGTATGGAGTCAAACATAAGATCACTCTTCCATACCATCCTCAAGCTAATGGACAAGCTGAAGTCACCAACCGAGAGATCTAGTTGATCATAGAGAAGACAGTTGGTGCATCGAGGAAGGATTGGTCCATGAGAATTCACGATGCTCTATGGGCATATAGGACAGCATATAAGACACCAATTGGAACTACTCCCTTCAGGCTGTTATATGGCAAGGCTTGTCACCTCCCTGTGGAGTTGGAACACAATGCCTATTGGGCTATCAAGACACTGAACATGGACTACACAGCAGCCGGAGTGAACAGGTTGCTCCAATTGTCCGAGCTAGATGAGATCAGATTGGATGCTTATGAGAGCTCTAGGATCTACAAGGAGAAGACAAAGAGATGGCATGACCAGCACATCACTAGGAGATCATTTCATGAGGGTCAGCAAGTTCTCTTGTTCAACTCGAGAGTGAAGCTCTTCCCTGGAAAGCTCAAAAGCAGATGGCTATGTCCTTATGAAGTTGTCAAAGTCTACCCCTATGGAGATGTTGCAATCAAGAGTGAAGAGACCGGGATCTTCAAGGTCAATGGTAACAGATTGAAGATATATACCTCACCTCAAGATCTTGTCAAGAGGCAGGAGGTCATACACTTCATAGATTGAAGAAGAAGAAGTCCATCTAGAGACTATAAACTTAGAGCTTCTTGGGAGACAACCCAAGCTAAGTTATCTTAAGTCTACCTTTGATTGCTTTTAGTACTCTAACTAGTTCCTTTTGGGAGAATGCAGTCCCTTTTTGCAATGTTTATTGCCAAGAGTGAAGTGGAATTGCACATCGGTGCATTCTGCCAAGCATATCCAAGGTCGAATTTCTGGTGAAAAGGAGTTCAAGCACACATATCAAGCTCCTAGCAGTCACCAGGTTGTATTGCTTCATCCCTTTTCTATCATATGATCTATGATTACTCCCCATGCCTAAGGACATGCATGAATTTAAGTGTGTGTGTGTGGTGGGTTCGGTGTAGCATGCTTACGCTTATTCATTGTTGTTGTATCTTGATCATAGTGATGCTTATGTGAAATTGAGCCAAATTTTTGCTTGAACTCTTCCACTTTGCTCATTGTTCATCCCTATTGTTAATTGTGACCTTGGCATGCTCTCTAATTGTGGTCTGAATAGCTCTTGATGCATATGTGGGATGAAAAGCTAAGTTCTTCATTGGTTTGAAACGAAAGTAGTGCATGAGCTAAGTAGCATCCTAAGTTGAGTTTCCATATCAATTTTTACCAGGGAAGGGAGAGATGCAACCTTTACCTTGGTGTTGAGTGTTGAGATGTAGTGATCCCCCCTTGACCCTAAAGCAAAGAAGACAACTTAGTGATCAAAAGCAAAATGAGTTGAGTTAAGAGCACCAAACTGTTTATGAAGTGCAAAGGTGTATGATTCGAGCAAAGATAACGAAAGGAGGCAAAAGAAATGAAAAATTCAGAATTGAAGGCCCTCAAACTCTCATTCAAGAGACGATAAGCACTATAACATTCATTCAAAGAAGGACTTGGAGCAAATCCAATACCTAAAGCTACAAGCAACTCATACAAAAGAAGAAGTTGTGATCAAGGCTCAAGAACACATTGAATGAACATTCTGTTGGAAGCCAAGGATTAAGAAAGGGTTGAGGGTGGTTGAGTACAATCATCTTACACTCAAACTAGGATCTAAAGGTCTGTCCACGTTTTATGTAAGCCAAAAGTGAGATGCCATTGAATCTACCCAACTTCGTCAAGAAAGGAGCTTTCACCTAAACACTATCCCTAAAAGAATGAGTGTGGTGAAGTTGAGGCTCAACTTGAGATAGTTGCGAGGCTTGTGCACTAAGGTATGTGGAAGGGAATAAAGAGCTTAGTTGATCCCTAGAGAAACAATATAGGCCGAAGAGGACATATTTGGAGTAGCTAGGAAACATGTACTCATAGGATGCGCATTGATGATTCCTTACTTCCTTCTTTTGCTTTTGATTTCTGCCGTCATGTGAGCTCTTTATGCATTCCTATGATGATATCCTATTCCTGAATTCATATGCTTACTGTCTCAAGTCCTTATCCGAACGATACACATCTTCATCATGCATGTGATCTCATTGTCTATATCTTGATCATGCATTTGAGCCTATTGATCTTCATCTATGGTTCCTTATTTCTATTGTATGCTTGAGGACAAGCATAGTTTAAGTGTGGGTGTGGG
>JAOYMZ010014537.1:0-20005 GCA_025802335.1 Pinguicula primuliflora
AAGACCAGCATCATCAATAAATTTATTAAAGTCGTGCATTTCTCTTCGATTAGGCGGTGCTAAACTTTTTCTCTCTTTTGGTGCTCTCACCGCATTAAAATCCCCAACAACACAGTAAATCCATACCTGCTGTTGCGAGTTGTGAAGTTGTATCCTTGTCCAAAGATCACATTTTTCTGAGACTGCTAATGGAGCATAAACAATAATAATTCACAGTTCCTCTTTATCTGGACCCCATAAGCCTGTGATTGATATAAAACCTTCCTCAGAGTGTGTGCTTCCCATTTCAAATACACTTTTCCTCCAGACACATAGTATTCCCCCAGAGCGACCGGCAGAGTCTCTGTGGAACATACTGAAGTCTTCATCATACCATATTCTTTTACACTTCATCTCAGTCATCTGCTCACATTTCGTCTCCTGAATACAAAGGAAGTCAAGCTTATGCTTTCTCACCAGATCTTGCACTGCTCTTCTTTTATCAGACGTACCTAGACCACGTATGTTCCACGACAATATCTTCATTTAGATTGAGTTACAACTTTCTTCGTAGGATTCTGTTTCAATTTGATCTGGTAAAGCTCTGAAGCCGAATTTTCTAACTTTTCCAATCTAGCTGTAATCTCATCCTTTGGGAGGCTCGAAGTCACTCCCAACTTTTGAGCCAAATTCCAAACTTTCTGCGCCTCAGATTTGGTCACACTGTCAGACGATGGAGGCTGTATGACTTGGACTGTCTTCTGGAGATGGAGTCAAACTTGCAGCCCCCTGAATCCTAGCTGTGTGATACCTTAACTTTTTTTCAGAACTAGCTACAGGATCCAAACCGCTTTCTGCCACTCTATCCAATGTCTTTGGAGTTAAGTCCAGGAATGGCTGCAAGCCGAAAGGGTCACTGTCCTGGCTACATATTCGAATTGGTGTGGCATTCTCTACCATTTCCATTTCTCTAAACAGGCTACCTTCAGGATTATTCGATGTTTTAAATTCCACTAGTCTCTTCGGGGAGAGCGGTCTCAAAGATAATTGGAGCCTCTGGTGATCAGATACATCCAAAGCCATCGATTCTTCTCTCTTTTTAGCCATAGCACAAATATTGTCAATCACCTCAGCGTTAATTTGATTGTCATTCAACCAATCACCCCCAATACCCTGTGAGTTTTTCTGCCAGGTTCTGATGTCATACAGATCATTTAGGCCATCAATTGTTGGACTTTCGGAGCTCTCTACAGCCTCTCCATCACTCTTAGCCATTTCCTCCACATTTTTAGTCAGCTGGTTATCCCGTTCATCAGATAGTTTATTTGTAGCTTGCAAAGAATCTTCCTGCATCCTGTCCTTCTTCTTTGGGATCCATTTTGAGCCTCTCTGTTGCTGATTTTGATACCCCTTATCTTCTAAGTTAGGCCATTCTACATGATTCAAAGATCGCGTCTTTTTAGAAGTGTGCACTTGGTTTCATATACCTTTATTCGCTGGCAATTTCTCATCAATTTTCAAGTTGAATGTATCAGAACCGATCTCTACTATCAATACAGTATTGATCAATAGAGTCAAAGTAGTCATAATTATCACACGCCCATATTGCATTTCAGATTGATCATTCATCTTATCATCGACTTTCAAGACATTTCCCACACTGGAGCAAACCTCAGAGAAGAAACGGGCATACCAGCAATGCAGCGGGGCACCTCTTACCCTCATCCAAGCAGGTCGCATAAGCTTTCCGTCCATGTAATTCCATGGTCGCATATTATGGATGCATAGCATCTCTGCAGTAGTTTCGTCACTTAGCATTCTTAGCTGATCTTCTGGCATCTTTCAACGGAGTAATACTTCCCCGCCTTTCAATCGGACTGCAGTTCCACCCTCATACCCTTGCTTTTCCAAAATATTCCTCATAGAGTTAATATCTATGATCAGAGTGGGAAAACACACCAAACAACTTTCAAGCCACGAGCTTTCCTCACATGATGGTATGAATTTTACAACTTTCATTGTCTCTTCATTAACCACAGTAGCCACATTTGAGGTCGATTGCAAGGGCTGAGTCACTTCACCCGGCTTTGTCACAATAGCGCTCACTTTTGCAGCATTCGTTCTAGCTTTGTTAACAAATAGGGAATAGGTCTCAACCTGTAGCCCGTTTACTTTGCCAATTATCTCATCTCGATCAGTATTTTTGACGAAGCGAACGAAGCCGTATCTTTTCTCTTTGAACTCCATTTGCGGTAAGGCAAAGACGTCGCAGACTTGCACATAAGCATCGAAGAATTTCCACAGATTTTTCTCATTCCACCCCACAGGAAAGTTTGATACATAAAGAGAAACAGCATTCGTACGAATCTTTTGTATAAATGCCGGCAGAGACTTTTTTTCCGTGACTGCAAAACAGATTTCCCCTTTTCAGGTTGCGGTTTTCTGCGAGGGTCGACTGTAGTCCACGATTCCTCAGGTACCGGCTTAGCTTGCTCCTCATTCACTTCAATATCACTAGCAGCGACTTCCGACATCACGAAATTGGTGAGTAATCGATAGGTGTTCAAGATTGGAAAACTAGGGTTTAATGTAGCTTTGTTTCGCCATCGCCAACCCCCTACCAAAAATGTATGGTCTCTTCATCATTTGCATAATAAAAATGTCATGTGAAACAAAAATTCTGCATATCTCAAATGGTGCCCATACAGTTAATATGAAAGAGGTGAGATGAATTGTTAGTATAGCTCAGGGTGAAGCAACTTTCGAAGGGAATTCCCAGTCCAGCGGCGGACGCTCTTAGGGTGGTGGGGTGCAGGTGCACCCCATAAAATTTTTTTATACATGGACTTGTACACCGTCGCACCCCTTAGTTAGATCCCAGGATCCGCCATTGACTCCCACACCGGAAAAACATAACACCAAATTCTTATTTATATATTGTTTGGTTGGAAACTGTACCACATTAAATTGCCGGTTAAAACATTAAGATTATGGGTACCGGTGGGGTGTGGATCCGGGGTGGCGATTTTTCCCACGACCCCAAGCCGCAAATTTGACACGGCCGGGGGTCCCACCACAATAATTAGAAGGCAAAATTGATTTGGAAGGGATTCAATCCCCACTCTCCTCTCCCTCGCGCTTCTCGAGACATCTGCATCCTCATTACCACTCCACTAAGCGATTATTTATGTTGAGTGTGTACAAATTATATATATTAACCATAAATTATATAGAATACAATACATAAATTTGAAAAATTTATGCTATAAATTAAAACTATAAACTCATATAAACCATAAAAATATATAATCTTACAACTTTATATTTTTTAGAATTAATATTACGGCGGCTTCGCCGCCGTAAAAAACTAAAATCCTATCTTATAAACCCTAAGGGTTAAATGTTATGAACTGTAAACCCCTATAAACCTAAAAAAGGATCAAACTTACAAATTTATATTTTTAGAATTAATATTACGGCGACTTTACCAGCGTAAAAAATTAAAACCCTATCCTATAAACCCTAAAGGCTAAATGCATAAACCCTCACGATAAATGCATAAACACTCAAGATAAATACATAAACCTTTGGGATAAATGCAATAACCCTCCAACTAAATATAATAATCCTCAAACTAAATGCAACAAATACTAAATAAACTAACACTAATATATATTGTATTATTAATTATTATAGATCATGTAATATATAATACAATATAATAATAATCGTACAACATAATAATTGACATGATGGCTCACCGTGGGACCCCCAGGCTGTGCCACGGGGTCGTGGGAAAAATCATTTCTGGTGGATCCGCTTTTGTTATGGAGCAAGTTATATTTGATTTTTTTTGTTATATTAGCACTTTCTTTCAAAAATTGTTGTGACCCACGGCTCTCCCAAATTTGGGTACAAATTAACACTGAACTTTCAAAACCGGGTGCACTAATTTTGGAATTAGAAGGTAACTAAAATGTGGTGACTTCTTAATTTGCCATTTTTCTGCCATTACAACCTGTGCATAGACAGCTCGTTATTGGTTCAAAGCAGTTCATCCACACACCGGGCCCAAATTTCTGGTAGACCTACATGCAAAGCTTGTCTTCTTTCTGAAGCAAAAACTTCACAACAAACAGGCAAGCCAAACTGTGATATCTTTCTTTCAATCTTAAGCTGGCTTCATCAACTGAGATGGCGGGCGATACTTTTTGTTTGCTGTATGCTGCTCCTCAGAGTATCCCTGGCCGCAATAAGGTTTATGGATTTAAACAGTTGCCTCCATTCTCATGCCACTCTCTGACCAAACCAGACATTAAGCACGTTATATGGATCAGCATCAGACAATTTGCAAGTAGTTGTGAGTAGAGACCACAAACAAAATCAAATCTTCGGATTCAAGCCACGTCTATATGCTATTCTTTTGCCGCACCATCTATATTGTCCATATGTGAATTCATATCTTCAGACAGGACGCATATGAACCCAGCTATTCAATTGCAATTGTTATATCAATATCAAAATGTTATTGGCCTTAATCCAATTATTATTTCAAAGTGTTCTTGCAGGACTAATTCAGTAGCTACATTATGTAAGTTCTATTATGTTTCTTAACAGCCAATGTGTATGTGATAAACTTCTTCGCAATCCAAATCTTTAGTCTATAACTTTTTTTCTCTTTTATTTCTACTCTGTTTCAATGTGTTAAGGATATCAAAGAAAGGAACCAAGATACATAGCAAGACACAAGGCAAGACACAAGTTGATTAAAGGAAGTCAACAATATCTCCTAAGATCAACAAAGTAAGATTTAATCATAAATGTATAGGTCAAAGATAAGATCTCTTAAGATTTAGTCATAAATGTATATGACTACACATCTATATATATTGGAACACATGTATATGAGATATTAAGTAGAACACGTTCATTACCCTCAAGTATTGTGTCTTTCTCTTCATTAGTTTTAGTTCTTCATTTATCTTCCAAAGTTTTTCACAATGGTCCTTCGTGAAATGTTACTTCCTATTTAACTCACCTCAAGCTTTTCTTCCATTTCAGGTTCTTCGAGCCAACTCTGTATGGCTGATACCCACAAACTATAATCGATTTCGTTCCACCACAAAACCTGATTCCATATTAGCATGCTGATGGTTTTCACAATCAATGAATATATGTCCATCGTTTGTCTCCGCCACATCACTTTATATGGATCAGCATCTGTTACTCATGGTGGTTGTTGGAGCTATTATGGCGATGATGAGCGGTACACTTGTGAATTACCACTGTCCTTACCACCATTCGAGCGTGGTATCCTTACTCGCCGACGAGTTCATAGTGCTGCTCTGTTCGTTGGCTATATTGGGTCGGCTGTTCCGGCATATGAGCATCGTCGTACCTGTCGACCCACTCCACTAGCAGATCTCACAAGACACCTCTACATCCCTTTTCGCATACCTGGCCAATACTCTCGGCGCAGTGGAGTCTGTCCTTCGTTGCTGTAGGGTATTTGGCCATACCGGTTGTGAAATCGACTAGTTTAAATAGGAATTGTGGGGAGAACATTTTATCTTGGATGGAAGGTTTCAATGGTGACCTATCAAATTTTCCCCCATACACATCTAAGATTCGAACCAATCATAAATGGTCGGGCTCATTTTTCTTTATGTGCTCGTGATCCGAGTGTTGGGCCGGCCTAATTTCTTAATTTCTATCCCCTTTCCTCTCTATTCTATCATGACAAGCACCTGTTCTTCAAGGCCAGAAGTCACATAAGTTCGGTAAATTTAATGAGTTTCTTTGAATCAACACGTCAGAGATTGATTTATCTTGCCATTACAGGATGTGTGCTGTCTATACCTCAATCATAAATTTGAATCAACACCTCACAGCTTGAAGAAGATCGACGTGGCCGAACGAAAGAGAAAATCAAATTTATGATTAAGAAGCCGCGACTTGTTTGATTAAGAAGTCACCGGACTTAGACTTTGAAAGTCCAGCATGTTTTAATTCCTTCTAATCCCAAAATTAGTGCACTGGGTTTCACACGTCCTGTGTTAATTTGTACCGGGATTTGGGAGAACGGTGTTAAGGAAGAAGATTTGGTAAAAGATATGCATAACTGATTGTATTGTAGATAAGGAAAGTAGGTATGTACAAGGAAGATGAATCCTTACTATATAGGACTCTAACCATCAGTCTATATAATCATGTACACGAGTGATTGTATATTAACACAGAAAACCAATTCATGCATTTGTCTTTCTTCTTTCTTCGTCAATCTTTCATGGTATCGGAGCCATTGTTGCTCACGCAGTGAAATTTATCCAATCCTGAATCGAGTGTAAGATTCAACCGTGTATTTCTGCCTGATCTGTGTAAGTTATCAGACCATCAGCAAGTGCTGATCTTTAAACTCGGATCAAAGTGTTATTGATCTGAGATTGTTTCTGTTTATCCTCTATACTCTGCAGAAAAACCAGTACTCTACAAATCCGTTTGTTTAACACACAAGTCCTCTCAACAAAATATCACCAATGGCATCAAACAGTTCTACACCTTATCCCTATCCAAATCTATCGCAAGTAGTATCCGTGAAGTTGGATTCAAATAATTACCTGTCATGGATGTCCCAGATTGTTCCTGTCCTTAGAAGCTATGACTTAATGACGATTGCAGATGGTTCTTCACTATGTCCTGCTGCGACCATGCCACTGCCTCCTGATGCAACTGATGAACAGAGGCTTGCACCAGTCGTTGTGACTCTGGCTTTTCTGAATTGGTACAGGAAGGATCATTTTGTTCTAGCCATAATAAATGTATCTCTCTCGGCAGAAATCCTTCTTGATACCTATGGCTTAACCAGCGCCGCTGTAGTTTGGGATAAACTCTCCCGACGATTCTCTCCAAAGAACTCATCTAGGATTCTGAATCTAAAACATAAGCTTCAAAATTTGAAGCAAGGAACCCAGACGTGTTCTGTCTTTCCCCAAGCCGCAAAATTGCTTCGCACTGAGCTCTCGACCGCTGAGCAACTGGTGACAGATGATGAGTTAATTGACTATGTTGTTGGTGGTCTCTCCTCCACCTTCCAAGTGTTCGTCCCCCATATTTTGTTTGCTCGTCGACTGGGAAATTTGAAGGTGAACTGGTAACTTATGAATCTCTAATTCGTGTTCCTGCTGAGAAACAAGGAGATCAGGACGTAGCTGCTCTCTGGTCCACCAATGACACCATCGAACTCGGTGAACCACGCCAGTACATGTCCTATCGCAGCTCGTATCGCGGTGGCCGAGGTAGATTCATTGGAAACAGCAGATTTGGGGGAAGAAACTTAGGCCGTGGGTGATTCCTTTCTAATGGAGGTTGATTCCCAAATTCACCACCTGGTTTCTGACGCTCCAGAGAGCATTCGGGTCAGAATAACCATCCTCGATGGAACCCGGACCCTGAACGTTCCCCAATGGCCGCTGGATTCCAGTTTTTTGGATCGAATGCTCAATCTACCGGGACAATGATCTCTCATGGGCCAGGACAGAATATGATGAATACAGGCGGTCCAACTCCACAATTCTATGGGATAAATAATCTGTCACCCCAATCCATCCCACATAGCCCCAGCCCAATAGCGAAAATTAGACTAGGCCAGTTCTCACAGCCCAATTTCGGGTCGAACACAGTAAATCCTTATGCCTGTCAAATCTGTGGCAGCAATAGTCACACTGCTTTGAATTATTTCAATCGTATGGATTATACTTTCCAAGGCTGACATCCTCTTGATGAACTTATGGCTATGGCTGCTCAGTCCAATGCTGCTCTTGATAATGGGTTATGGTTTGCCGACTCAGGGGCAAATAATCATATTACTAATGATTTGGCTGATCTTTCTTTATAGGAACATTACTCCGGAGGAAATAAAGTTGCTCTAGGTAATGGAGAAACTCTGCGAATTCAACACACTGGTTCATTAACTTGCCCCACACCATCCGGTTCCCATGCTCTTTCTATCGTGTGTCACTATCCAAATGCATTTGCTTAGTTACTTTCTGTTTATAATTTTTGTTGGGATAACAACTATTTCTTTGTGTTAACAAAATATGATTATCTTTTAAAGGACAACAAAATGGGGAGGACACTCCTACAAGGGCCTAGGGTCAATGGACTGTATCCGGTGGACCTGTCGAAAACCTTGAGTCTTAAATGTACCTTGATGGGTATGGTTGGTGTGAAGGCCTCATTTAATAACTGGCACGAAAAATTAGATCACTCTGCTCTTCCCATTGTTAGTCACTTAGTAAAGCTTAATAAATTACCTGTCTCAGGTTCTAGTTACTTAGAGTTTTGTGATGCATGTCAATTAGGTAAGGGTAAACAGTTGCTGTTTGTCTCATCTGAACGTTGTTCTCGGTATCCATTAGAATGGATTCATTCCGATGTGTGGACATCTTCTGTTTCCTCCAACACTGATTTTCGATATTATGTCGTGTTTATTGATGATTTCTCACGCTTTTCATGGTTATACCCACTTGTTCACAAATTTGATATTTTCAAATGTTTTGTTGAATTTAAAACACTTGTGGAAAATTAGTTTTCAAGAAAAATTAAATAATTTCAAAGTGATGGTGGTGGAGAATATGTGTCAAACGTGTTGAAGTCCTTTTTAACTTGGCATACTACACTGATTATCTTGTCCACACACCTCACAACAGAATGGAATTGCATAACGTAAATATTATCATCTAGCAGATATGAGTCTATGTCTCTTATCTAAAGATCGCTTACCATGCATGTTTTGGCCTGATGCTATCTTTACGGTCAATTATATCATTGATCATTCACCTACGCTGTTGCTTGATTACGATAGTTCATTCTCTTTGCTCTATGGCACTATACCTGACTATTCATCGTTTAGAGTCTTTAATTGTGCATGTTATCCTTTATTACGTCCCTATAACACGACGAAGTATATGTTTCTTAGTAAAAAGTGCGTGTTCCTAGGGTACAGTACTAAGTACAAAGGATATAAATGTTATGAACCACTCACTAAACGTGTCTACATATCTTGTCATGTCATTTTCGATGAAGGGACTTTTCCTGGCATTCCCGATCCAGCTATTGACACGTCCTTTGCTGGAGCTTCTTCACCTGCTTTGTTGCCCTCCTCGGGTATTCATATTTCACCTATGCATGTGACAGATTTATCTTCACCTTATACTTTTGACCCAGCGTTACCACCTGACTGTGCTGCAACTAGTGATATGCCGTCAGACCTTGACCCGCCTTTAGTTCCGACACAGTCAGCAGATAACGCACGGCTAGTCCTTGTGCATGTGATAGGTTTATCTTCATGTCATACTTCCGACCTAGCATCACCTGTTGACTATACCGCACCTAGTGGTATGCCGTCAGGCCTTGATCCACTTTTGGTTCAAACACAGTCAACAGATAACGCACGGTCAACCTCTATTCCCAATCTGCCATGTGGCACCCAGGTTGATTCAACTTTCCCTACAGCGCCTACTCCCGGGCCATCAGGTGGTATGTCTCCGGGCCTTGACCTAGTTGTTGCCTCGGGAGATAGTCTACGGTCGGAAAGACCCATCGAACCTGGTTCCCCACGAGGCTCCTCAAGTAACGAGACTTCATTGGTACCAGATTCCTGTAGTCATGTTATCCCACATAACTCATCCCGCCTTGTCACTCGTAGTCAGACTGTGTCTCTCAAACCTAAATCTTTTTTTGATTTTCACTTGTATTTTACTTCCAAATATCCTGCCTATGCCATGACCAGTGTACAGATTCCACATGAGCCATCCACTTACCTACAGGCCAAGTCATCTCCGGAATGGTGTGTTGCTATGAAAGAAGAATATGATGCATTAATTGCTAATTCTACATGGTCTCTATGTCTCTGGCCGACAAATCATAACGTCATTTGGAATAAATGGGTCTTCAATATCAAAACTAAGTCTGACAGGTCTGTAGAGCGGTACAAGGCTCGACTAGTGGCACGAGATTTTGAGCAAATCTATGGACTTGACTATGAGGAGACATTCAATCTGGTCATAAAACCATCCACCATTCGCATTCTGTTATGTCTCTCAGTGCAGTTCAGTTGGCCGATCCGTCACCTCAATGTTTCTAATGCATTTCTGAATGGTGTTCTTCTCGATGAGGTATATATGGAGCAACCTGCAGGCTTTGTATCCGCCGCTCACCCTGACCACGTCTATCGTCTACACAAATCTCTATATGATCTTCAGCAGGCACCTCGGGCATAGTATGTCAAATTGGCCAACAGTCTACTTGCATTTGGATTCTGATGCTTCCAGCTGGATACGTCCTTATTCACATATCATCAGTCTGACATTCATATCTATGTTCTTGTGTACATCGATGACATCTTGATTACTGGGTTGCACCCGGATATGCTTACTGAGTTGGTTCGATATCTTTAGTCTCGGTTTAAACTTTGGGATTTGGGCGAACTCAACTACTTCTTGGGGATGCAAGTGGTTCGTGATGACAAGGGACTTCATGTTCGACAAAGCAAGTAGATATATGAATTATTGGAGAAAACCAAGATGCTTGGAGCGAAGCCTATGCAGTCACCTTCCTCTACTGACACTCGAGCAAGAGATTTGATAGTGGAACCCCCTCTCTCCTATCGAGATTGCTATATTCCGGAGCACTGTGGGAGCTCTTCAGTACTGTACACTCACTCGCCCAGAGTTAGCCTTTCAGGTCAAACAGTTGTGCCAATACCTCCAACAGCCTCTTGTATGTCATTGGCTGGCCATGAAATGCGTTCTTCGCTATCTCAAGGGGTCCATAAGTCATGGTCTTGTATTTACCAAATTGTCCTCACCCAATCTTACTCTTGAGGCATTCTGTGATGCCGATTGGGCAGGGAATAGACAAGACCATCAATCTACTTCAGGATTTGGCGTATTTCTAGGGCCAAATCTAATATCCTGGACAGCTAAGAAGGTGAATGTGGTGGCTCGATCCAGTACTGAAACCGAGTATCGTTCACTAGCTCACACCACGGGTGATTTGTCTTGGACTTGAATGATGCTCAAGGTACTACACATAGCCCTGACTCACACTCCTATGATCTGGTGTGACAACATGGGTGTCATATCTCTCGCTTCGAATTCTATCTTTCATGCTCGAACCAAACATATTGAAGTTGATTATCACTTTGTTCGAGAAAAGGTACAAAATAAGGACATTCAACTCAAGCACATTCCTACGAAGGACCAGGTTGTAAACATCTTTACAAAAAGATTGGGCATGTCTCGTTTTTTGGACTTATGAGCCAAGCTAACGGTTCGATCCCTACCCGTTAGCTTGAGGGGAGGTGTTAAGGAAGAAGATTTGGTCAAAGATATGCATAACTGGTTATATTGTAGATAAGGAAAGTAGCTATGTACAAGGAAGATAAATCCTTACCATATAAGACTCTAACCATGACTCTATATAATCATGTACACGAGTGATTATATATTAACACAGAAAACCAATTCATGCATTTGTCTTCCTTCTTCAATCTATATAATCATGTACACGAGTGCGTGACATCATTTGTTTGGAAGAGTGGTGGGTGCTAAATAACAAAAAATGAGTAACATGACAAAAAGATTAATTTAACCATGGGGCGGATCGACCTGAATATATTTTTTTAGATGGCGGGACGAGTTTGAAGTGGCTCTTCCCAGCCCCGTTGTCATCCTTGTTTACGTGGAACAAGTTAGCCAACTTTTCTCCTTTTTTTCAGGTTTATTCCTGGAATAATTGTACATTTTTTTTTATAGGTAAGAGTCTGGAATAATTGTACATGTTCATATACTATTTTCACAATTCTTATGCATTCAATTAATAATAATTTATATCAAATGTCGACGGTCGTGTATTCCGTGGAGGTAGGAAAGACATAGAGTCTAATTTTTTAATTTAAGTATTTAATATTATATTTTTATCTTTGATTCTTTTATTACAATCGTATTTATTCGATAAATTGCTCATTATTTATCAAAATTGACATCACCTTAATTTTTTTTAAAAGACATCATCATAATAATTAGTATGTCATGTGTTTCAATATATTATGTGGCCTGATACTATTTCAATGTAATTCTTTTTTATTTTTAATATGAAGTTATAATTTGTGTAATATTATGGTTTGTTGATGGTCTTAGAGCCTCTGAGGTTAATTGGGCTAGTCCAGATAATATAAATAATCAAGTCTCAGCAGGGCTTGCCCAGTTGGACTTGCGGGAGGGTGTTAGAGATATTTGTTCCATACCGATTACAAACATAGAAACCAACTAGTATATAATGATATGTGATGGTTACATCTATTGCCTTGGTACCTTGACTTTTAAGAGTGTCAACCCACATTCATTATACACTGGCACACGCGCACACATATGCACGGGCCCAAACCCACCAGATTAGGTCTGTTCCAAATTTCAACTCACCACTGACCATACCAAAACAAACCACTTTCAGCATAGACCACACTGCAAGCCTTGAGATTGATAATGGTCAATCGGACCCGGTTTTGTTTCTCCACTAAAAGATATGATGAAAGATATGTTTCTCCAATCCTCAATTGCACAAGACATCTTGATGCTTAATCAGCACACCCCACATGGAGGAATCGCAGCAACGAGTCTCAACCGACCATGTTGCTAGAGAACTCACGAAGAAGGAGAAAAACAAAACCAAAGTCAATCCTTCACGGCAAAGATTGTTGAAATTGTCCCACATTGATCGTGGAAGCAAAAATAATGAGGTTTAAATAAGAATGCGGCTTAAAATCAAATTCCTACCAAAATTAACCCCGTACGCACACCGACAAGATGTGAGCTCGATTTATTCAAAAGTTCGTTGGACCTCGAGATGTGGGTCGGGCGGTCCCAAACCCGATTAATGAGCTGAGCCAAATCTCTTCAACGGCATCGAGACCCGAATAATAAACTGGGCCAGATTTCTTCAACATGAATCATTTATGAAGACAAAAAATCGGGAAACCCAAAAATGACCATTATAGTGGTCATAAGCTTGTCTCATACCGGTTGAGGTGGGCAACCCTCATTAAAACCATAAGCTTATGGTGATTGATTGTAGCCCACAATTGGACTTGGACAACGGACACAGATAATACCCAATTGGGCCAACTTCCATTACGGGATCAATACTCGGGATTTTTTCCCGGAAACACTTATGAGGACCTCGGCAACAATCATCTAGACCTCTTGAAACAATACCCAAATTAGGCCAAACCTCCCATGGGCCCCCATTGGGCCAATACACTCCGGACTTTCCCGAAAACACTCTCGTGCCTCAGACCGCCCGCTCCGATACCATGTTAGGAAACAGACCCGTCTCTCTCTGGACTCGGGCTTCGTGTGCGCAGGTGCGCGTGTGTGGGCTAACATAATTAGAAAGGTAGGCAACCCTCATTAAAACCATAAGCTTGTGGTGATTGATTGTAGCCCACAATCCTATTTATATTAGTGAATTTGACTTATTCCCAAATTTTGTAGGAAACTTGAACAAACCACATTTTGAAATATAAAGGAGCTCCAGACTCAAATCCTATTTTTGAGTGGAAGATGATAAAGGATTTCATGTACAATATTTCCAAGACTTTACGTCGAGCAGTTGCTCGGCATCCATTAGTACGAAAGCAACAGAAGATACAAAATCTTCCTTAAATCCATCTTTCTAATCCTCTTGAGTATTGGGAAAAGACTTGGCCGACAACAGGAATTTGCAGGAATTCTTGGGAAGCATCTTTGGCAGAAGGAACACAGCACCGACCCAATAACTTTGACCACTTATCGTAACCATAGGATTTTTTTGGGTAAGTAAAAAATTAAAAATAATGCCGCCAGTGGACTCAAACCCACGACTAGAGGCTTAAAGAGCCATGCGCTCTACCAACTGAGGTAAGCACACGGGCTTGAAAGTGATTTCGTCACGATTGTGGATCCACACACTGAGTTGAAAGCGATTTCATCATGATTGTAGTGTAATTGTCAATACGTCAGTCGCTCCAGAAAATTAACACAACTACTTCTAATGCATGTGCACTCCGTGATCGGAAGTTAGAGAAAGACACCCATAATCTTGCTCCAGAGAATATATCAAGGAGAGAAGATAACACATGTATATATAACATAGCAGAATGCTTCGAATAGACCATGTTGGGTGGACAGTTTTCCCTTCGAGTGGACAATTTTTTCGTAGCACCATCCGTTTTCGAAATTGGTCGCTCTATTGGAAAACTTATACATTGTAGATGAAAATTCCTATATTCCGACACGATTCTGATGACTTTATCACTGTTTAATTTAGTTTCACATTTTATCCTTAGGTTAAGTAGTCCTAAATAAGATTTTAGAAATTTCCGGCGACGAAGTCGCCGAAAACCAGACAAAAGCATGGGGATTTTCATCTACAATGTACAAGCTTTCTAATAGTACGATCAATTTCAAAAACGGATGGTGCTACGAAAAAACTGTTCCTCCCCCCAAAACTGACTACCTGAAGCACTCCCTATAACATAGAATTTAAGAGTTACTCTATTGTTACAACTCAAAGTATGATGGACATGAATATTTTGTAGATATTAACGAAAGATAAATTCAAAAATTTATCTAACTAATAATAATTTTGATCCCCAAACCAAAATGAATTAAAACTTTTTCAAGGCATTATTTGTTATTATGCTTTGAATCATATGATCCAACAAAGTTCAGTTATTTGGTTTATGGAACTTATGCTCCTGTTATGGTTTCATCCAACAACAATAACAAAAGGAACCATATGTTATTGTGCGAAAATTTTGTAATATGCCACAAAATTGTCGCCTATTTTTTAAATTGTCGCCTATTTTTTAAATTGTCGTCAACCGGTCTTCCAAAGACCGTTAAGCGCTCCGGTCTTCCAAAGACTGTTATTTTAAGATACCGATCTTGCGACAACCGGGCAGAATTAACCACGTTAATCTCTGTAATTAAGCAAGTACCAGTCATTGCTCAGGACGACAGCTTGACTCTGGTTTCTTTTTGTTGGATTCCAGCTTCTGGTCATAGTCGGTTTTTTGCTGCAATGCCTTGTCAACAAATGGGGCCTTTTCCTGTATGTCAGAACCTACATCTTCCCAAATGGACTCTTCCCAAATGGACTCTTGTTCCTGAAAAGCTACATCTGCCGAACTGGAATCCTCCGAACCGGACTCTTCCCAACTGGACTCTAGTTTCTTATAGTAGGATAACATCTTCTGTTCATAGTCGTGTTTGAGCTTCAATGCCTTTTCGACATATGGCGCTTTTTCCTGTATTTCACAAGTTCACATTGTAAACCGAATAACCCAAACAAAGGTGAGTCCAACAGTGAACTATTACCTGCTCACTCAATGACCTCCATTTTTCACCACAAGCTCTACCAACCTACGTTGGCCCCATGAAATACACCACATATTGTATGAGAACTAAAGAAAATAGAGCAATGAAAATCATTAAGAAAGGATAAAAGCAACTCACGACAGTAACTGATTTGTTGTTAGGGTGTTCTTTCTTGTATTGTTCCCTAAATTCTTCCCTGTTAAGAATGAGTTTGAGTATGAACATGACCAATATTAGAAGCACCAGGTAAAGAGGAGAATGAGTAGATAGGCACAAACAGTATAAGATTAACATACATGAGGACGAAATAAGCACTTAAAGGCCTCTTCGGCTTGTCTGGATCACGTGCAGCCTTCCACCATTTGCCTCCTTTGGTTTTCATAGCAAAAGAAACTTCAAAAACGAGAAGTTCAGATCAGGAAACTAAAGAAACTGAAGTGACCCAGTTACATCTGATTACTTTTCCCTCCATTGGTAATAGTTTCCCATCTTTTGAAATGTTATTTCAATCTACAAGAAAGGAAACGCTAAAAAATAAGAAGAAATACCTTGAGACGCTGCAGAATCGTCTAGAACCGGAGGTTAATTTCGTTAGCAAGCTGGGAATCTGTTCCGAACCTTGAGACCTCTCTTGTTTCAAGCAGATATATTCGTTGAGGGAGAAGAATTCCTTTGGAGAAAGATAATTTCGTTCATATTCTTGAGAACCGCAACTGAAACAACACTGCGACACTGCACAAAAAATAATTAATGGCAACAGTCTTTTCTTATTTTCCATACTGCTCCGTGTCATAATAAGTGATCTGGAATCATCTGTCAGCAGTGTATTGTCCTATCATGGTCTCAGCTGGACCGATCGGGACATCGAAGTGTTATGGCCGGTGAAATCTCGATCTATCCACAACTATTTACACTTATGATTTGAACTCCCTTTTTTCTCACCCTATTACATTTTTTTCTACACCCATATTTTCTCTCTCTTATTTATCATTCATATTCTACTCTTCATATTTTAATTTATTTTATATATTTTAATTAATTAAAATGTATTTTAATTAATTATAATGTATTTTAATTAATTATAATGTATTTTAATTAAATATAATGTATTTTAATTAAATATAATGTATTTTATTTAAATATAATATATTTTATTTTAATATAATATATTTTATTTTAATTTATTAATTTTTTTTATTGTTAAGTGGTGGAAAGGGGAAGGGAAGTGGGGAGGCCATCCGGTTCCCACATGGAGGGGGAGGGAAATTTCCCTCCTCCTTGTGGGTAGCCTTAACACGCGCTCCCCATTCTTCCATTTCCTCCACCTTACTCCAGAATCTTCTCCCATTTCCTCATCCTTTCTCCAGATCCTCCCCCCAACATTGCCTTCAACGAAGAAATTGGTCATAGCATCTCGACAACAGGCGTGCGCCAAAACCCACCACTCTCACAACTGAGATTTTTACACTATAATAGATCGTTTTATTGAGAACGGGTTGGCAGGTTCTAGGGTAGTTTTCTTCTCCGAGTAATCCTCAACCTACGCCTCCATTCTACGTAGACGATAGTTTCCGTTTTTTTGAGGAGTTGGCTATTTAGGTGTAAACGACGTGTCTCATTCAATTTCGGATTCCGATATCTTCAATGTCACCTTCAATTCAATACCCATATCATTGGCAATGATTCAGTTTCGTTCTTTTCTGCGAGTTTTCTTCTCTTCCTATTCTCCACCACATTTTACCAAGGTAAATTATTAATTTTCCCTTTTACGTTGTTCTAATTTTCTTTGGATTTAGTGTTTACAAATTGTTGTTCAGTGAGTGCAGTTAGGTTATGCGAATCATGGACAGAAGAATAGGATCTTCTTCAGGTGATTGATTCATGAATTTACGTTTGTTTGAAGAAGATGGGATGCTTTTATCATCTTCACCCGAAATCTCATTTTGTTTGATGAATGACTTCCTCTCAGCTTGACACATTTTTCTCTCTTTATTTTGGTGGTTTTGTAGTGCTGTGGGTGAAGGTGGTGTTTTGTGGTGAGGCTTCTCAACCATGGTTCTCTTCCATTTTCAGATAGCTGATCTTGCATCCTTCCACGGTAAACTTTTTCTTTGTACTTTTTGTGTGTGGATGAGTGATGAAGTGCTCAAATTATTTCTTGGATGAGATATGTACTATTTCTCATATTCAATATTTTTTTTGTCTATATGATTTCTTAAGCTGAAATGTCATTTTGATTTAGTACAGACGAGGAGGAATTCATGTTTAGTGATACTCATGTGGCTCTTTAGATGATGCATGCTAAGTTCCCTTGCATTGAGAAGGCAAGTGGGAACACCTCGGTTTTATTTTACTCTATTAGTTATGATCGCATTTCACTCAGTTTATTGACTAAGTCTCCTCATTGACAGACTCATGTTTCAGATCATTATAGTATTTGAAAACTGGGAGTTTATGTGCCACATTGTACATGTTCAAGGATTTCCTACTGCTGAAAACAAAATAAGAAAAATATTTACATGTGGAACGCATGAGGAAATTAGGACTTATTGAAGGCAAAAACAACCATTTTATTGTAGGTAAAAGATGCGTATTTGTATTCCCTTTTAGATTCATAATATAGTTCACATTTTTCTGTCGATAGTTTTGATTCCTTCACTGAGTACGCAATTTTGCTGTCGGAGGCAAATCCACGCGCTCCCCCTTCCTCAATTTCCTCCACCTTGCTCCAGAACCTTCTCCCATTTCCTCATCCTTTCTCCAGAACCTCCCCCCAACATTGTCTTCAACGAAGAAATTGGTCATAAGATCTCGACAACAGGCGCGCGCCAAAACCCAACACTCTCACAACTGAGATTTTTACACTATAATAGGTCATTTTTTTGAGAACAGGTCGACAGGTTCTGGGGTAGTTTTCTTCTCCGAGTAATCCTCAACCTACGCCTCCATTCTGCGTAGACGACAGTTTCCATTTTTTTGAGGAGTTGGCTATTTAGGTGTAAACGACGTGTCTCATTCAATTTCGGATTTGATCTCTTCAATGTCACCTTCAATTCAATACCCATATCGTTGGCAACGATTCAGTTTCGTTCTTCTCTGCGAGTTTTCTTCTCTTCCTATTCTCCACCAAGTTCTACCAAGGTAAATTATCAATTTTCCCTTTTACGTTGTTCTAATTTCCTTTGGATTTAGTGTTTACAAATTGTTGTTCAGTGAGTGAAGTTAGGTTATGCGAATCATGGACAGAAGAATAGGATCTTCTTCAGGTGATTGATTCATGAATTTTCGTTTGTTTGAAAAAGATGGGATGCTTTTATCATCTTCACCCTAAATCTCATTTTGTTTGATGAATGACTTCCTCTCAGTTTGACACATTTTTCTCTCTTTATTTTACTGGTTTTGTAGTGTTGTGGGTGAAGGTGGTGTTTTGTGGTGAGGCTTCTCAACCATGGTTCTCTTCCATTTTCAGATTGCTGATCCTGCATCCTTCCACGGTAAACTTTTTCCTTGTACTTTTTTTGTGTGAATGAGTGATGAAGTGGTCAAATTATTTCTTGGATGAGATATGTACTATTTCTCATATTCAATATTTTTTTTTGTTTATATGATTTCTTAAGCTGAAATGTCATTTTGATTTAGTACAGACGAGGAGGAATTCATGTTTAGTGATACTCTTGTGGCTCTTTAGATGATGCATGCTAAGTTCCCTTGCATTGAGAAGGCAAGTGGAAACACCTCGGTTTTATTTTACTCTATTAGTTATGATCGCATTTCACTCAGTTTATTGATTAAGTCTCCTCATTGACAGACTCATGTTTCAGATCATCGTAGTATTTGAAAACTGGGAGTTTATGTGCCACATTGTACATGTTCATGGATTTCCTACTGCTGAAAACAAAATAAGAAAAATATCTACATGTGGAACGCATGAGGGAATTAGGACCTATTGAAGGCAAAAACAACCATTATATTGTAGGTAAAAGATGCTTATTTGTATTCCCTTTTAGATTCCTGATATAGATCACATTTTTTTGTCGATAGTTTTGATTCCTTCTCTGAGTAAGCGATTTTGCTATCGGAGGCAAATTCACACGCTCCCCCTTCCTCCATTTCCTCCACCTTGCTCCAGAACCTTCTCCCATTTCCTCATCCTTTCTCCAGAACCTTCTCCCATTTCCTCATCCTTTCTCAAGAACCTCCCCCCAACATTGTCTTCAACGAAGAAATTGGTCATAGCATCTCGACAACAGGTGCGCGCCAAAACCCACCACTCTCACAACTGAAATTTTTACACTATAATAGGTCATTTTTTTTAGAACGGGTCGGCAGGTTCTGGGGTAGTTTTCTTCTCCGAGTAATCCTCAACCTACGCCTCCATTCTGCGTAGACGACAGTTTCCGTTTTTTTGAGGAGTTGGCTATTTAGGTGTAAACGACGTGTCTCATTCAATTTTGGATTCCGATCTCTTCAATGTCACCTTCAATTCAATACCCATATCGTTGGCAACAATTCAGTTTCGTTCTTCTCTGTGAGTTTTCTTCTCTTCCTATTCTCCACCAAGTTCTACCAAGGTAAATTATCAATTTTCCCTTTTACGTTGTTCTAAT